>CABHPQ010137220.1:0-14408 GCA_902168405.1 Peromyscus aztecus | reverse complement strand
TATATATATATATATATATATATATATATATATATATATATATATATGTATATATTGCCCAAACAGCTTTACATGCAAATACTCATTGCCACTTGTCGTTGGTCTGCTTCAAGGTTTCTGGTTTCTGAAGCACCGTAAATACTGGGCCATCACCAAGACTCATCTCAGATGTCCTGTTACTGCTCAGAGTCAGGGTCATCTTGCGGCTATGCAGGGCATCCTGGGGCAGGTTCCTGGAGAGCTCTCGGCTGCTGCACACCTCCCCGCCCTTGATCCCAGCCGCCCCTTGGCTCACTGGCATGACCTTTGTGCTTGCAGACTGTGGACTGCCCAGAGCTTCCCTCCTCCCAGCAGGACAAGCATTTGCGACAACTCCATGCTTGGGTTGGCCGGAATAATTAACTTTTTTTTCTGATTACAACAAGAAGACATGATCATGATCATTTTGGAAAATACACAATGAATAAACTCTAAATCGCCCATTACATCTTGCCTAGGGATACCCACTGTTAACTCATCTCACTGATCCAGCTTCTTTCCATGCTAAGTAGTGATCCTGGCAACCTTCAGCTAACTGTAGGCAAGCTATTTAAAATATAGTCTATTTTTTTTTTTTTTTGGAGACAGACAGTGACTTATTATGTAGCCCTGGCTGGCCTAGAACTCTTTATGTAGACCAAGCTAACCTTGAACTCTATCTCCAGAGTGCCAGGGTTAAAGGTGTGTGTGTGTGCCACCGTAGCTGGCCTTAAAGATAGTCTTGAAGAATTTAAAGGACATTTTCCCTTTCTCACCGCTCTTTCCTTATGGTTCCTCAGAAAGCCCTGTTTCTCTACACAACCGTACAGAAGCTGCCAGCTGCAGGGCAAACAGCATGTGTCAGTTACTTCAAAAGCCTTAGCGCTCAATTCTCACCCAGCCTTGTAATCCAGGAGTTAAAACTACAGCGTCCGGTTATGACAGCCCTCTGTGCTCAGTGTGTGCATACAGTTCTCCTCTGCAACTGAGAACACCAAACTTCAAAAAGGTTGAGTGACTTCCTCTGACAACCGTGCAAATCCCGGGACGCCATTTCCGGGCAAGCCATCACTATCAGCCGTGGCTTCATACTCACTCTCCACCCCATTCTTTAACTGCTAGAATGATGGTCTTAATACATAAGCCAGCGCATCTAAACACATCTTAAACACTGCACTGGCCCTCCACTAGAAAACTGAACACATTTACTGTGATAATTGTGGGTAACCCACTCCCACTTTTACCCCAGCGTAATCTTGAGGAGGGAGAGACAGAAACACAGGATAGCTCGGGAGGGCCTGGATCCGTATCCACTGGCCCCTTCTTTCTCTTCTAAAAGGATGCCAAGGGGCAGGGCAAAAGACCTCCCCTTGCTAGGTCAAAGCATACCGCACATTCAAGTGTAGACCCTTCCAAACACCTGGTAACCGTGCATATGGCTAAGCAATCCTCTAATGCAGCTCTGCTGGGTAAAGCAAGCTCAGTTCTCTCTAGGAGACCTTTGTGGGCCTCACAGATAATGAAGTGAACCTTCAAAGTCCTTGCTCAGCCCCTTCGATAGCCTAGGAAGAACACTGAAATGTATTCTTATGCCCTCGACTTTTCATGAATTTTGCAGAAATAAAATCCCCTGAGCCAAGTGTGGTGGTGTGCACCAGTCCAAACTATTGAATCTGGAGGTTCTCTTGAACCCAGGAGTTCAAGACCAACCTGTACAATATAGTGAGATACCACTGCTTAAAAAAATAAAACAAAAACTTTTTTAGATTTATTGTTAATTTTAATTATATATCTGGGGGTGTGTGAGGATATGTGAATGTGAGAGTTCAGGTGCCTGTGGAGTCCTGAAGAGGGGGTCAGATCCCTTAGAACTGGACTTAGAAGCAACTGTGAGCCACCCAACAAGGAAGCTGGGAACTGAACTTGGGTCCTCTGCAAGAGCAGTATGAAGCAAACCAGTGAGCCGTCATTTCTTCAGGCCCCAAAGTAAAACTTGTAACTACAATTAATAAGTGCACTATTTCTGTTCAAACTTTTCCTCCTTTAGGTAGATACAGTGAAATGGGATATATTTATTTATAGTTGTTTTCATTTAATGAGATTGTTGTTATCCATCTCTACGTAAAGTTGGCTCCGAGGACACCAACCTCCCTCACACACCTTGGTGACCATGACAAGAAGAGGCAAGGACTGATGTGTCAAGGAGGGCAGCCAAATGGCTCAATGGATAAAAAGCAATTGGCAGACAAGCCTGGTCCCATCCATGGAACCTACATAAAAGTAGAGGAGAGAACTGACTTTACAAAGTTATTCTCTGATTGCCCCGCCCCGCATACACGCACAAATATCAAAAGGAAATTTACACACTTAGTTAGGGTTTCTACTGCTGTGAAGAGATACCAAGACTACAGCAACTCTTATAAAGAAAACATTTAATTGGAGTGGCTCATTTACAGTTCAGAGGTTTAGTCCATTCTCCTCATGGTGGGAAGCAAGGCAACATGCGGGCAGACATGGTGCCGGAGTGAGAGACCTTCCATCTTGATCTAAAGGCAACAGGAAGTGAACTAACTCACTGGGCAAGGCTCCAGCATATATGAGACCTCAAAGTCCGCCTCCACAGTGACATACTTCCTCCAACAAGACCACACCTCCTAATAGTGCCATTCCCTTTGAGGGCCATTTTCTTTCAAACCACCACACACATATACCACACACACACTAACAAGTATTTATTAAAAGAAGGCTGTGTCACTGCATGGACACCATCTCTGGGCCCCATCATTGGACATTTACGAATGGTGGGAAGCTGGACATGGATGGAGTTGGAATCCAGTCTGTGGCAGGTGGGTAAAATTATAAGCCAAGAATTCAGTTCTCATCAATGCCAAGAAAAGTATGGGGGCAGGTGAGGAAAGACTGGTGTGTCAGGCTATTAGTGAAACTTTAATTTCCTAGATATTATGATGTTTGTCAGTATTTTTAAAATTTCTATTTTTGTTGTTGTTGTTGGGCATGGTGATACATGCCTTTAATCTTAGCACTTGGGAGCCAGAGTCTGGAAGATCTCTGAGTTGAAGGCCAGCATAGTCTACATAGTGAGTTCCAGGACAGCCAGGGCTATATAGTGAGACCCCGTCTTTATTTATTTTTTTTTGAGACCCTGTCTTTATAAAAACAAAATAAGAACAACAAAACAAGATTTTCTAATTTGTTGAGTTCTTTTTATTCCATGTAAGTATCCCATTTCACAAGGAAGTTCCTATTTGTATTGTTGTATTTCACTTAAAGAGGACGTGATGGTTTATCTTGTCATCTCGATGGGATTTAGAGTCACTATGGAAACAAGTCTGGAGACTGTCCTCAGGAGAGTACTAGGTTAACTGGGGTGGAAAACCCACTGTAAATGTGCGTGGTAGCATTACATGGGCCTGGGTTCTGGACCGAATCAAAAGGGAAGAGTCAGCACTCATTCCTCTCTGCTTCAGGACTGTGGCACAGAGCAACTAGCGGCCTCACGCTCCTGCTGCCGCGACCCCTCACCCTCCTCCCTCCTGCCCTGCGTCGCGGGTCAGATTGTTACAGGAACAAGGCAGACACGAGGACCACCCCCAAATAACACTCTGCCATGTTAACTGGAACCGTTACCTACTCCCAACTGTCCTCAGGCCAGAGTTCATTCTCTTGATTCTGACCTGACCCTGCAACCATAGATCACCAATTCCCCTCTCTGCCTTCCTCCTGTCAAGGGTCTTCCTTTCCCTCCGTCTGGATGCCGCGTGGCCAGCACTTCCTCTGTCTACAGTTCTAGCTCAGGTCACCTTGTCAGAAAGGCATTTTTTTATTGTAATCTCTAGTGGACTCTCCTACCCCACCCCACATGTGTGCCACTCTCCCCTCAGTCCTTCCCAAGAATTTCCTCAGTACTTGTCACATTAGGACACTAAAACTGTTCGTTTCCCCCTAGGCAGTAAGTCCTGTGAAGACAGAATCATTTTCTGTTTTGCTTTTGTGTCCTCCATGGAATTTGTCAGGCAGAGTTGATCCTCAAATGTTTAATGAATGAATGAATGAATGAATGAATGAATGAATGAATGAATGAATTAATGGCTAGAAAGTGAGAGAGTGAAGATTCAAACTCAGAGTTATCTGACATCAGAGTAAAGGCTGCACAGTTCCTAATACTCCAAGAAACTTCTGTATTTTCCACTATATTATCTCACAGAGTATTGGAAAGAAAGATGGATGGATAGACAGACAGGCAGACAGACAGACAGATGGATGAACATAAGATAGATGATAGATAGATAGATAGATAGATAGATAGATAGATAGATAGATAGTCAGATAGATAGTGTGTGTGTGTGTGTGTGTGTGTGTGTGTGTGTGTGTGTGTGAAGTGTTTTTACTCTGCATCATGAACAACTGAGAAGACCAAAGAAAAGCAAAGATTAAAATAGCCTTCCCCCTACGGTGACTTCAAGAAATTTTCAGTTTTCCATAAATAATGAAAAAAACACCTCAAATTAATGGGGCATGTGATCAGAAGACCAAGAAAAGAGCCTGTCTTCCATGAGGCAGCTGTGGGACCGGAAATTACCAAATGATTTCCAATTTTAAGATCGTTGGATCAGGTGGCTGAATTAGATTAAAGATAATCAATTCACGGGAACGATTAATGCCATCCATTACCCTAACCTTCCAAGGGAGCCTTTGCTTTTTGATGTTAATTACTATTCCACAGGAAATGAAGCTGGATAGGAAGGGGCCCCTGGCTAAACCGATTAGAAGAGTGGAGAGAGGAGATTCAAAGCAGGCTAGGGAAGCAGGACATTTGGGTTTTGTTGCACCTTGACTTCCCTGTGTTACAGTATGAGGTGATGGTAACTCTTCATCATCAGCCTGGCCAGACTAATAACCACCCCGGAGACATCTCTGAGAGCATCTGTGCGAGCATTTCCGGAGAAGTTTAACTGAGGAGGAAGACTCACGCTAAACATGGCTGGCACCACTCCGGGACTGGAAGCCAGGGAGAAAAGGAGAAAGCCAGATAAGGACCAGCATTCAGCTCTCTCTGTTTCCTGATCTGCTGAAATGTGAGCGAGTTTGCAGTCCCAGCGATGGGTTCTTGCTGCATGGGGCTGCCTGCAGCCATGCTTTCTCTGCCATTCAGGACTGTACGTCATGGGCCTAACTGCATCTTTCCTGAAGTTGCTCCTTGTCTGTATCTGGCAAGAGCAACAAGGAGAGTTAACTGATACAGATAGTTTACAAATTACACACGTAAACGAAATCGTTTTAATTCTAACTTTTGTGACCTTTTGAAGATCAGATTTTAGGGCCAGGGAGATAGCTTAGCAAGTTAAAGGGCCAACCACCAACCCTGGCAACCCGAGTTCAATCCCTCAAACCCACGTAAAAAGCCAGACTCAGTGGTATGTATTGGAAATTCAGCAACTCATGTGCAAGATGGGAGACGGAAACAGTAGAATCAGGCATCGCTGCAAAAACAAGGAGACCAAGACTCAAAACAAGGAAGAAGGAGAGAAATGCTCCTTCAAAGCTGCCCGCTGGTCTCCACACACGTGCTGTGGTGGCACATGTATGCCCACAATCACACAAACGCAGGCAAACATAAATAAATACTAAAACAGTAAGTAAATAAATAATTAAATCAATATCATGGGAATACCCTGGGAACAACTAAATTGGCAATCAATTAGATTCACTTAAAACTTTTATTTATTATTGTTTGGCGGGGGCGTGTGTGTGCCAGTGCGTACGTGGACGTCAGAGGAGAGCTTTGTGGAGGCAGTTCTCTCCTTCCTCTTCCACGTGGGTGTGGCTCCAGGGGTCAAACTCGGGTTCCCAGGCTTGTGCCCTTACCCACTGAGCCATCTTGCAGGCAGCCTTTTATTTTGGACAGGGCCGTATGTAGCCCAGGCTACCTTGAAGCACTGTGATAACCTTGAGTTCCTAATCCTCTTTTCTACCACATATTAGGATTACAGGAACGCACTACCATGCCTGGTTCAAGGAGTTGCACCCAGAGATGGCAGTTCTGGTGAGCAACTGCAAACACCTGGAACATCTGTGGTCACACTTGCAATATAATAGTTACTTTGGATTCACTTTTCACATATGTAGTAGTAGCTATAGATGAATGTCCTATCTAGAACAGTAGGACAGAGAAAGAGATAGGCTATACACTTGGTAAGAATATTTAAGCTCTATCCTTTGCACAGACCTGATATTTACAACTGCATCTTGTATAGATTCAAATAATGGCCTGATGCCTTTGTTTAAATTTACAACAGTATCATTGATGGAGGACCATCACTTAACATAAAGTATTTGTAATAAATTATCTTTGTTAATCATAAATACTGAACACATTCTTACCCTGAGTAAAGCAATATTCTGGTTAACAAGGGACTCCACATGTGGCATATTAATCCCTCAAGATGATATCAGTTAATGGTGTCCTGACTGCCCTTGTTTGTGAAAGCACACTTGATAATGCTCACACAATAAGGAAATCACCTAACAGCACATTTCTGGGAACAGTTTTCTGTCGTTAAGCAGTGTATGACTGTGACTGCAGATCTGCTGAGAGACTTCAGCTACAGAAATCCAGATTGGTCTTAAAAGAAAAAATTCTTTCATAATGTGATTCATTACTGCCAGTTTAAAGGATTTTAGCTTTTAAGGATATTGGAATATTGTACCCTTCTAATATGGGAATACTATCTTTATTCATGTGTGTGTGTGTGTGTTTTATGTGTGTGCCCATCTATGTGCAAGTGTGCTCACTATACAATGCAGGCCAGAGATTCATGTAAGGTGTCTTTTCTCTCTCTCTCTCTCTCTCTCTCTCTCTCTCTCTCTCTCTCTCTCTCCAACTTCTTTTTTGACATATGGTTTCTCACTGTCTCAAGCTCAACATTTTAGCTAGACTGTCTGGCCAGCCATCTGGGGTCTCCCCCCCAGGGATCTGCCTGTCTCTACCTGCCCAGCACAGGCTTGCAGATGTGTGCTACCCTGTGCAGCCTCTTGTGTGGGTGCAGAAAATCTAACCCAGCTCTTCATTCTCACACAGTGGACGCTTTACCCACCTAGCCATCTCCCCAGTCCCAATGTCTTCACTGTAAACAAGAGCTGACTTTTGTTCAAGATACATTATAACTTACTGTTTTGTAGGTGAATTCCCACTTGCTTGTTAACACTCGTTTTTCTAATGGCAATCAAATTTATAACATTATGCTACATTATGTGATTATTCTAGTAAGATAGCTGAGTTTTATGAGAGGCGTATATATAAAATGTATATTTTAATATATTTATTTAATTTATGTCTATTTATTACACAAATAGATAATGTATTTATGTATCATTTAATTAAACACAATTAAATATAGTTGTTTCAAGCTATTAAAATGTAAGTTTGATGCCTGGGACCCACAATTTGGAAAGAGAACTGACAATTTGTCCTCTGACTTTCACGTGTGCTGTGTGAATGCACATACACCAAGGATTAATAAATAAAACCAAGATCTCTACATATACATATACATCTACAATAAATAAAACCAAGACTCTGTGTTTGGAATTTAACATTTTGATTGTG
The DNA here is from genome assembly GCA_902168405.1 of Peromyscus aztecus. Lineage (NCBI taxonomy): Eukaryota > Metazoa > Chordata > Mammalia > Rodentia > Cricetidae > Peromyscus > Peromyscus aztecus. The sequence continues at coordinate 6,763 of CABHPQ010137220.1, read as the reverse complement.
ATATTGAAATAACCCTTGCCTTTGCCTTCTTGCAGCTCTTGTTTTGAGGGGTGGAAATTTAATATCCTATCAACTCTTGCTTTTCTTTCCTCTAATCTGTGACAACTCATTTACTTCCAGCAATAAAATTGACAGAATCCATTTTTATCTTTAATTAACTTCTCAGCTTGGCTTTCATTTTAGAGGCTCACAGCAAAATTTATCACCAAGCTGTAATGAAAGCGATGAATGGAAGATTTGAGGACACTGCTTCTTCGCTCTGAATTTAGCTCAGCTGACCCCGTTATAGAGAGGAGAAGCCAACGATATCAATATAAAAGACAACTCATTAGGTCATACCAGTTGCAGATGACAATGTTGATTTTTGACTTCTTATATTTCTAATTTTTTTGACCTCTTAATCCCCCTTTCATTCACTGAGTTTTTTATTCACTGTGTTTTAACTCCAAAGCACCAAATTTCCTTTGCTTAGGGTTTTGGTAAGTGTAAGAGCACATCTGAAAATAATTGTCACATAAATTACTATAGCTACTATCTATTGAGCCCTTGGGTGCTGTGCTAAACACTCTACAGACTTTATTTCCCATCCAGCATGTTTTAAGGGACTATGTTAAAGATTACTAACAGGGCTTAAGGGGAGAGATCAAGTTCGTTTCGGCAAACCGTGAAGTCTTTGAAGTCAGGTCACCTGGATCGGAATTGCTACTCAGCCTCTAGTTCACCAGCTCTGAAATAGTGGATTAACCAATTAGCATTCATTTATTCATCCAATGAACGTTTGGAACATCTAGCATGTGCTCAATATGCTGGGCATAAGCTGGCGACTAAGCCAGGCACAGCTGCTCCCTATCAGGAGAAATCAGGGGAAATCAGACACTCGAGAGCTTAGAGAATTACAAATGATAGCAAATGTGGCTGTTGCAGTTTGGATCCTACATGTCCCTCAAAGACTCTTGAAAGCTTGGTCCCTACCTGGCGATGCTCTTGGGAGGTGTGGGCCTTTTCAGAGAGGGGGTCTAAGGAAAGGAGTCTAAGTCATTGAGGATATTCTGTGGAGGAAGGTGCAGGGATCCTGGCCCCTTGCTCTTTCTGTTTGCTCGCAGCCACCAAGAGTTCAGCAGCTTCTTCCACCACCTGCTCCCACTGTGGTGTGCTGCCACAGACCCAGGGCAGCAGCGTGGCCAGGAGGCCACGATCAAAGTGTCTGAAACCCGTGAGCCAAAAGAAACATTTTCTCCTTTTAAGTTGGATTTCTTTCTCCTTCCTTCCTTCCTTCCTTCCTTCCTTCCTTCCTTCCTTCCTTCCTCCATCCCTCTTTCATTCATTCTTCCTTCCTCCTTCCTTCCTTTCTCCTTCCCTCTTCTTCCTTCCTTCTTTCTTTTCTTCCTTCTTTCCTTCTTTTCTTTTTCCTTCCCTCTTCTTCCTTCCTCCTTTCTTCCTTCCTTCTTCCTTCTTTCCTTCTTTTCCTTCCTCCTTCCTTCTTCCTTCCTTCTTTCTTTTCTTCCTTCTTCTTTCCTTCTTTCCTTTTTCCTTCCTTCCTTCCTCCTTTCTTTCCCCCACAGGGATGGCAGTCCCGTCTGACTCACACAGTAGTGAAGGATGGGAAATGGGAACATAATGGAGACTGACAGCCAGTCAGAGGGAGCAGAGGACTCAACTTAGACAGGCTGGCTGGCCTTTCAAGGAGTGACAGATAACGCCGGGACCAAAGCTGGATTAGGAATTAGGTGAAGCAGCAAACAGGAAGACTGAGAGGCGAAAGGTCTGGGCAGAGTTACCAGCACATGTGGAAGTCCCTCGACAGGATGGGGACTGCTTCTTCTGTCAACTGGAGGAGCCAGTGTGGCTGGAACTTAGCACAGTCCCGGGAAGGTGGTGATGCAGAGTTATGGAAGGCAGCAGGCCTTTCCCAAAAGTCACAGCAAGAATTTAGGATTTAGTTTCTCAGATGTCCCTGGTGCTGCTGTCTGCACTTAGGGCTGAGAGTAACTCAGTGAGTGAAGCAGGGGAGGGGGAGGCTGGTTTTCAGATTTTGAGTGTGAGCAATTAGTTGGATAGTTATGGGAAGGCTAACAGGAAAGAACAGTTTGGGACATAACAAGTAATGTCTAACATTAATGATTTCAAATATATCGTCAGGCTCACTGGAGCCTAGAGGTAAGATCAGCACCTAAGTATGCATCTAGGCATCGTCTTTATACGAATGGTATTTGGGCCAGACAGTGGTGGCACACGCCTTTAATCCCAGAACTCGGGAGGCAGAGCCAGGCAGATCTCTGTGAGTTCGAGGCCAGCCTGGTCTACAGAGCGAGATCCAGGACAGGCTCCAAAGCTACACAGAGAAACCCTGTCTCTAGAAAAAAACCAAATAAATAAATAAATAAAAGAAAAAGAATGGTATTTATTGACTTGGTCTTTTTTGGTGTGTGTGTGTGTGTGTGTGTGTGTGTGTGTGTGTGTATGTGTGTGTGTGTGTGTGTGTGTGTGTGTGTGTGTGTGTGTGAGACAGTCTCCTGTGCAACCTAAGCTAGTATGGAACTCATGATGTCTCTGCCTCAGCCTCTCCTGAGTGCTAAGGTTACAGTCATGCACCACTCTGCCCAGCATGTAGGTTGTATTTACCTAGGAAAATGGAAAAGACTACTGAAGCCGATGTATCACTGCTGTGAGGACCAGCCTTCAGCAGTGCAAGGTTGGAGGGGGAGCCACGGAGTTGGTGAACTTATCACTCAACTTGACTGTTCTATCTGAGGAAGTAAAACTTAATTCTCTGGGGCTGGCAAGGGGGGCAAAACAACTTTCTGGGGCTGGTGAAAAAGGGAAAAAATACACAATACACACACACACACACACACACCATTAGGACCTCTCTATCATCTTCTCCTTTCTTTTTCTCACCTCTATGCAGATGTTTCCCTTCTGTCTCTCTTGATGTCTTCCTTCTAACTAACTTTATTTTTTTCCTTACAGCTTTTATATCCCAGCAAAATCTTTCAAGCAGTATAAAAATTACAATGTGGTTACAATCTATTGTCTAAGTGAATGATTACAATGAATACAAGTGAAAAACAGCATGCTTTCCATATCCCTCACATGATTAAACATTTTATGTATTACAGGTGAAAAACAAATTATCTCCAAAAACCCACATACGTCATGTCTAAGCAACTTGTTATAGATTAACAGAGTGTAAGCAAGCAAGGCATTTCTTTCAGTCAGTTCTTTTACTGGCAGGCTGCATTTTGTAGTTATAAAGAAAGGATCAATCACTTTATTATTTATCTCAAAATTGTAAAAAATCTTAAAAGAATCACAAATCTAAACTTTTATATATGAAAAACAACCAGTCAGCTCTATTTTAATCCTCAGGGTGCACACCCACTCACCAGCAGTTTTTTGTTTGTTTGTTTGTTTGTTATATCAGGAAGCTGAGGGCAGAAATGGATACAAGGAATTAATCATCACCCTTGGTCACCAACCCATCCTAGCAAGAAAGGTACGTCAGCCAGCAATAGCCAGGCTACCATTGTTCCTGTTCCCTGACCTCAACGAATCCCTTGTTCAACTATTAAAAGTGTGTCTTTCTCAATTTTAAGTTGTTCCTCAAGATTTTCTGCCTCAAAGCCATTAACAAAAACATCTTAATCTAACCTTACTAGTAATTCTACATGTCTAATTCTTTCTAAGGGTGGTGGTTGAGTCATTAATCTGCTCTGCAGCAATGCTTGGAAAAAGTCAATCACTATTAATATAAGTACCAGTGACACTGCCCAGTGAGGGGCCAGAAACCCCTGAGAGTTTCATACAACTCATAGATTATGAGGGATGTGGTAACCACGAAGGCAACAATCAGAGCTATACTCAATAACAGCATGAGGTCCTCAGGATATACAGTCCTTGGGGCTTTGCCTCTCAAAGGCTCACTCAGGTGTGGCTTTGCCAACCATCCAGCCGTGTTCCTTGAGTTCCAAATGCTGCCTGTTGGTCCCTTGAATGCCCCCCCCCCCCCGACACCAATGAGGTTCTGAAAGGGAGGAGCATGCAAAGGGATGAAGAACAAGCCAAGATAAAATGGGGGTAATAAAAGTACCTGCCTACTATTACTGCTTGAGAGTGAATTACCTTGTATTTTTAAAAATACTAATTACATCTCCATTCTTAGCTGGGTCTATATGATAATTATTAAACTCCCCTTTATGTCTTTTCTGGGGTGTGGGTATATGCACATGAATAAGTGTGTGAATGCTTGAATGTTCAGAAGCCAGAGAAGACCATCAGGTGTCCTACTCTTCACTCTTTGCCTTTTTCCTTTGAGACAGAGTCTCTCACTGAATCTAGAGTTAGGGCTAGAGTCCAGAAAGCCTCAGCAATTCTCCTGTCTCCATCCCACACAGTACAGGAGTTCTAGGAGTGTTCATGCAGCCACATTCAGCTTTTTATAATGGTTCTGGGATCCAAGCTCAGGTCTTAAGTGAAATGTGATCCTAATTAGTCTTATCAATTAAAACCAGGAGTCAGATATGGGGTAATAACCTGAAAGATCAGAGAAGCAGAGCAGCAGCCACTAGAGACTTCTTATCTCTATAAATCCTCAGACCGAATGGGCCCAAGACCCTGTCTCCACCTGCCTTACATTTCTGTCTCCACCTCCCTATTGTGCTGGGATTAAAGGCATAAGCCTCATAAATGTGGGATCAAAAGAGTGAGCCACCACCACCACCACCACCACCACCACCACCACCACCGTCGCTGCCTGGCCTCTATAGTTAACCAGTGGCTAGCTTCGCCCTCTGATCTCCAGGCAAGCTTTATTTGTCAGAACACAAACAAGATATCACACAACACCTAAGAGCACTTGCTATTCTTCCAGAGAACTAGAGTACAACAGCACCCAAACCCATTCCCAGCATACCACTGCCTGTAACTCCAGCTCCAAGGGACCCAACACCCTCTTTTGGCCTCCTTGGGCACCCATATTCGCAATATTTGCAGTATTCAAATACTCACACACAGATGTAAGCATAAATAAAAGCAAAAGCAATACAAAACAAAAAATGAGTTGTATGATAGTTCCTTTAGCTGAATCTTAGAGATTTAGTGGGGAGATGCTATGTCAGAACTTTGGTGGTGGCTGTGGCAACAACAGCAGCTTTTATTGTCCTTGGACCAGCCAGTGTCTCCTAGCAACATGGAGATGCCTGTCAACAATTAAGTGCAGCCACACACCTGGCAAGTGTGAAGAATCAGCACACCATCCTAGAGGGGAAACCATCCAAGACGATTGCACTATGTTTTGTGATTATTTGCCTGGGTTTGAAAGTGCCCAAGATATTACACGCTACACTTTTACTCAACTGACAATGATGTTTTGCAGAGATGATGTAGATAACTGTCTTCTTCTCATGATTGTGGACGTAACACTTTGGTGTGGTCCAGAAGTTCCAATTATGCTCACTGTGGCTGAGCTAACAACATTTTTTTTTTTTTTTGTTTTTCGAGACAGGGTTTCTCCGTGTAGCTTTGGAGCCTATCCTGGAACTCACTCTGTAGCCCAGGCTGGCCTCAAACTCACAGAGATCCTCCTGGCTCTGCCTCCTGAGTGCTGGGATCAAAGGTGTGCGCCGGTACCGCCGCCCAGTCAGCTAACAACCATTTAATCCGTTTTACCACTGACAGGTATTGTGACCTTCAGCAGTTATTCAGTTCCTGTCTCCAAATCCCATAGTTGTAAAAGTAGAACCAACACTTTAGAGTCATCCAAACACTGGCTAGGATAAATGATCTAAGCGGCTGCAAGTCCCATAAATTCTCCAAAGCATGAATGTGCAGCACAGGGGGGTTAAACCCTGTCTCACTACTGTGCAAAGGTGTAATTAGCCTCTGGCCTTGTTAGCACCATACACATCTTTTATTTTCTGGCTCCTTCACTGACCTGCTTAAACAGACTAGCTCCTTTGGATATTGTTTCCATTTCCCTGGTTCTACTTGGATCCGGGGGGAAAAAGTCTTAAATGGATTTTGCCTTTGAGATTCTTTGCAACTAGATCTCACTTTTAACAGACTTATGCAGGCTGAAGCTTGGAGTGAGATTTCTGCCTATAATGAATTGTAGAGCTGCCAACTCCATAATTTTCTGTGAGAAAACTGGCACACTCTGCCACTGAAGTTTAAAGATAATTTGTTTGAATCTCTTCAACCAAATGAAGCTTTGTAATCAATTATGAACAGAAGCAATGAGATACAGTCTAAGGATCTGGAGGGATTTGAGACACAGTCAGCACCAATCTCCATCAAAATTGCTAGGAGGCTGTGGCAGTCCAAGGCACTAATATTTACAATGGTAAGTGACGGCAACACGGGCAGCATGGCCTACTCTGGAAGCAACTGTCTATCATTTCGCAGGATGGCTTGAATGAATGTCAGAGCTGTCAGTCACAGCTGTCCTTCAGAGAACTTTAGTTGTCCATCTCATTTAAAAGGAAGAGAAAATAGACCCACAAGGAAGGATGATTTGACCAGGTTGGCCTTGCAGATCACTTAGAATCTACAACAGGGACCTGAGAGGCAGCAGTCGGAGGGGCGGTCCTGGTGGCTCCCGCGGGAATCCAGCGTTCCGCAGACTGCCGCAAGAGGGTGGGTTACCGTGGGTTCGAAGTCTCACTGAGCTACAGTACAAAACGAAACAAAACCGCACCAAAACAAAAGTCAGGACAGCCTTCGCACTTGTCCGAATTCGCGCCTGGAGGCGGGGACCGGTGGACAA
>CABHPQ010137219.1:0-44281 GCA_902168405.1 Peromyscus aztecus | reverse complement strand
CACACACACACACACACACACACACACACAAAATCTTTTTTAAAAACATCATTTTGGGCTGGGTGTGATGGTCCCTTTAATCCCAGCACTCAGGAGGCAGAGGCAGCCAGGACTATGTAGAGAGACCCTGTCTCAAAAAAAAAAAAAGTTTTTTAAACATCATTTTGTATATTGTAAATGTAAGCAACTGTGTTTGTCAGTTATACCTTAATAAAGGAGAAGGCGTAGGAGAGGAAAGAAGTTGTGTAATGGACTCTTTTGCCTGAAAGGGAAATCTCTAGTTTTGTTTGTTTTTACTACAAGTACTCACTTTTAGCCCACGCTTGCCTAGAATTAACTGTGTCACTCAGGTTGTACTAGAACTCAGGCAGTCTTCCGGGGATTACAGGTGTGCGATCCCAGATGCAGCTGCAGTCTGTTGAGCATGTGCCGCTGGCCAAGTGCTTAAACTGCCCTGGCCACATTTAGAGTCCCTACTTGGTCCTGTATTAGGTTCTTAAGTCACCAAGGCATTTCAGCAGTAAGGGGAGGGTAGAAATGTCTGTCTGGGTTGTTAGTATCTGTAGTCCCACCATTTATTCATTTATTTACTGGCCACATTCCCCCGCCAACCCCACCCCCACCCCCACCCCCACCCCCACCCCCACCCCCACCCCCCACCCCCGTGGGAATTTTAGTTTTGTAGTTCTAGCCAATCAGGTATTTGTCATTAATAAAACTGAGGAGAAATTCTTTTTTAAAAAAGTCCTTGTACATCACTGAAAAGAGACTGCTAACCTTTTAGTTTTCTTGTCAATTGTCTGACAAGATTTTCTTTCAACTTGTCAGTAGCTTCCTATTGGAAAAGTGCTGGCTCTAAATCCCCCATACCTGCTGTTTAGAAATACTTTTACTATAGAGGAAACGTGGGGAAGAAAGACACTTACAGCCTCCTAATAGCCAATGCAGTGATGTCTGTCTGTCTCACAAAATGTACCTCTGCAGAGCAACATGCTTGTGCATGTCTACCAGCAATACAGGGGGTTCACAGGTAGCTGATTGTGGGACAAAGGGGAAAGCTTATTTTCTCTCAACCTCAGAGCACAGTGAGAGATCTTGTCTCACAAAATAAAGTGGAGAGTAATAGAGGAAGGCACAGATGTCAGATGCTCTTAACTGTTGGGCTACATGTGCTCACACACACACATACACATAATCACATTTTTTTACAAGACATTTCACAGAATGTCTTGCCTATGAATATTCAATAAATAACTCTTTCATTGACAGTGAAGCCAGGTGTCCCTCCTAGGAAAATAATAAAGGAACCAGAAGGCAGACTGAAAGGCTCTTATTCTTCATAAGGAACAGAAAAAGTAATGATCAGTCTGAATCCCAGGTCCTGAGGCCTGGATCATCAGATCTGAAACTTGTATGGGGTGGTGGTGTGTGTGTGAATTCAAGGAATGCCTGGCAAAATAACCTTAACCATGCAGAAGTTTGGTTTATATTCTTACTTTCTTATAGGCTAAAACCTAACAACTTGGAGACCAGAAAAATGGGCAGTGGTAAAAGGCACCAACCACCAATTCCGACAACCTGAGTTTGATCCCCAGGACCTACCAGGCTGAAGGAGAGAACCAACTCCTGCAAGTTGTCCTCTGGTCTCCACACACTGCCTGCTTACTCTTTGTTGTCTACTTGACACAACCTAGAGTCGCCAGGGAAGAGGACCCTCCACTGAAGAGTTGCCTAGATCAGACGGGCCTGTAGACATGTCTGCGGACATTGTCCTGACTGCTAATTCGTGTAGGCAGGCCCAGCTTCCTCAGCTGTGTGCTCCTAGGCTGTGTGCGAGAGCTAGCTAAGCATAAGCTTGTGAGTGACAGGCCAGCCATTCCTCCATGGTTCTGCTTCTAGTTCCTACTTAAGTTTCTGCCCTGACTTCTCTCAGTGATAGACTGTGACCTGGAAGTATAAGACAGATAGACCCTTTTCTCTCCAAGTTGGTTTTGGTCAAAGTGTTTTAACACTACAACAGAGAGTGAACTAGAACACATTCCATGGTTTGTGTCCACACACAGGCAAAATAAAATATAAGTTAAAAAAATAAATAAAAGCCACCAACTTTTCTCAACAATAATCCAGGCAGGCTCAAGTGCCCAGCATTATGGTTCAGACCTGCTGAACTTTGCCCATCTCTGCCCCCAAAGAAGTCATTAGGAAGAACTTGGATTCATTTTTTTAAAAAAGCTATAATTACCCAACTGGCAAGTCTGTCTGACTATATGTAAACTAGAAATTTTTACTTCCTTTTCTTGTTTTGTTTTTGAGACAGGGTTTCTCTGTGTAGCCCTGGCTGTCCTGGAATTGATTCTGTAGATGAGGGTACTAGAATTAAAGTTGTGCACCACCACACTCTGAGAAATTTTTACTTTCAAAGAGCTTCCGGAAAGTGCATTACTATTCCAATAACTTTTGATAGAGACATACAGTAAAAAGGGGAATGTTTCTGAAACTCAACCTCAAACTTTGCATGGTTTTAACCAAAGCAGAGAATGGGCACCTGGCAGCTAATGGGAGGGGAGAGAGACTGCCTTTTAAAAGTCATTTTAAAACCTGGTGTCCTTTTTTTTTTTTTTTTAAAACCATAAAGCCGTGGGTAGTCACCTGTAATCCCGTCACTAGAAAAGCCAAGAAGGGACGATCACTACAAGTTCAAGGCCAGCCTGATATACATAGTGAGTTCTAGGCAAATCAGAACTGTATAATGAGACTCGGTATAAAAAAATCAAACTAAAATTATCTAAAATTAGTTGAAAATAACATGTACATATGTACATAGCCTTTAAAAGAAATGAAACTGGGGCCAGAGAGATGGCTCCGCATTAAGAGCATTGGTTGCTCTTCCTGAGGACCCGGGTTCAATTCCCAGCACCCACATGGCAGCTCACAACTGTAACTCCAGTTCCAGGGCATCTGACACTGTCATATCAATGCACATAAAATAAATTTAAATAAATTACTTAAAAAAATAAAACGCTGATATTTTGCTACAACTTGGATGTTTATATTAAGGCTGGGGGTATAGCATGCATAAGAGTAGATAGACTTCTGTCCCATCAGCCAGCTCCCAAATAACCGCACAGAGACTTAATAATTATAAATACTTGTCTGATAGTTTAGGCTTGTTTCTAACTAGCTCTTATAACTTAAAGTAACCCATTTCTATGAATTTACTTTCTGCCTCATGGCTTTATTAACTGTATCCCATTTTCTGTGTCTGGCTGGCTTTTCCCTGAATCTAGCACCTCTGCCCTCCTTCATCCCAGAGAACTCTCTCCCTCTTGGCAAGTCCCACCTAACCTCTTCCTGCCTAGCTGTTGGACGTTTAGCTCTTTATTAAACCAATAAGAGCAACACAACTTCACAGTGTATAAAAAGATTATTCCACAACACATAAGGCCCCAGAGTTTGATCCCTAACACTGTGCAAAAGAGTTGGGAAGAGGTAAGAAAGAGGAAGCGCTAAGTGTAGAAAGCGGGACCCAAAAGCCCAAATATGTGATTCTACCTATGTGAGGGACCTAGGACAGTCAAAGTCACAGAAGGAATAGTGGTTACCAAGGGTAGGGAGGCAGAAATGAAGAGTCATAATTGAATGGGCACAGTTTTTTCTAGAAGAAAAGTTCTAGAGATAGGCTGTGGTGATGGTAATCCAATAACATGAATGTACTTAGTGCCACCGATGGACACGTTTAAAACTTGTTAGGTGGATAAATTCCATCTTATGTGCAGTTTAAAGTTAAAAAGGAAGGTGATTGAAATGTGAGTCTTTTGAGGATCAGTACTCCATATCCTACCCAATATGTCAGAGACTCTAGATAGATCCATTGAGAAAAAACAAACAAGAGCTAATAAACACTCCAATCACATGGAGATTAAAGTGTGTCTTGGAGAAATAGAAGGCGTTTATTGTGCTGGGTTTGAAGATGCTGGTATCAAACCCAGGGCCCTGTGTATATATATTTTTTGTTTGTTTGTTTGTTTGTCTTTGAGACAGGGTTTTTTTCTGTGTGGCTTTGGAGTTTTTCCTGGAACTCACTCTGTAGCCCACGTTAGCCTCGAACTCACAGAGATCCACCTACTTCTGCCTCCTGAGTGCTGGGATTAAAGGTGTACACCACCACCGCCCAGTGACCCTGTGTATGTTAAGCATGTCCTCTACCAGCAAGCTACACACCTGACTTGGAGTGAAAAAGTACAGCATTTCATATTGCCAGTTTTAATTTTTAAAGTATTTTCTAAATAAAATGGACAGAAGTACAGAATTTTATTAGTGTCCCGGCTAGTTTTTTGTCAACTTGACGCAAGGTAGGACTATCTTGGGAAGAGGAAACCTTCACTTTTATTTATGACAAATATTCCCCGATCTCTTCTGATTAAAAGTTCTTTGAGACAATTCCATCAGCCTTAGCCTCAGAATCAAATCATCTGACTCGCCCATTCTGAATATGGCCCCGTAGATAGCATAGGTTTTAAACTGGCCATTAAACCAGCCTGTGACCCTGTCAACCCCAGCCACATTCATCTGGATGGACGCATGGTCCTTGGCACCAAAGATGCGGTTGCTCACGGGCATGTACAGGCCGGCGAACTTGTCGGCACCGTTCTGCATGTCGAGGCGGTGGCCGCTCACTAGGCCAGTGAGAGCACAGAAAGGGGGCATTTTCCTGATTGATGACTGATACAGAAGGGCCCAGTCCACTGTGAGCAGTGCTGTCCCTGGTCAAGTGGTCCTGGGATAAAAAAGCAAACCCAGCAAGCCAATAAGCAGCACTTCACCATGATTTCTGCCTCAGTTCCTGCCTCCAGGTTCCTGCTTTGAGTTCCCACCCCGTGTTCCCTTCATAAAATAAACCCTTTTCTTCCCAAGTTGCCTTTGGTCATGGTGTTTTGTAAAACAGCACTTGAAACCTAACTAGGACGGTTAGGTGCACCCTTTGTAAGTGAACTGCTGTGAGCTGAGTACTGTTGCTTGTTGGAGAAATGTCATTTAGACATAAAGTTCTATGTTCATCCACAGAATGAGAGCTCTTGAACATTTTGGTACTTTTTTTATTATTATTGTTGTTTTTTTTCAGACAGGGTTTCTCCGTGTAGTTTTGGTTCCTATCCTGGAACTCGCTCTGTAGCCCAGGCTGGCCTCGGACCCACAGAGATCCACCTGGCTCTGCCTCCCGAGTGCTGGGATTAAAGGCGTGCGCCACCACTGCCCAGCACATTTTGGTACTTTTTTGGACATTTTTGCAAAGAAAGGAAAGGGGCTCATTAATTGAGTGTCATCATAATTATTTTATAGATATAGCACAAGATCTAAACTGTGTTACAATAAAGCATGATACTTTCCCAAGTATAGATTAGAAGCCTTGTCATCCCACTGGGAGTAAATAGTTTTTCTGAAGTTGATTGCTCAATAAATATTAGAGAAATAGAGTTATTTGTTAGTAACATAGGATTACTTGATGTCAGACATTCCTGGGCAAAATGCAGGAAATATGTGGGGAATTTTTAAAGTGATTTCAAATCAATTGAAGTCTCTTTGCTCTTCTTAAATATTATGTTCTGCAAATCCATCTGTCTACATTTATCTCTAGCAGCTACAATTTGTTATTTACATAAAAAGACATTTTAGATTTGGCTGCTTCCCTATATGAGATTTTTTTTAACCTCAATCATTTTGTAGGAATATTTTAAAATAACCATTCTTAATGCAAAGATATTGGGAGTTTCATCTAGCTTTGATTCTCGCAAGTATATCCAGAAATAGTAGTTGACAGTCCTGGCTGATGACTGAGCATAGCAGGAGAACTCTTATAAACTTGGGGCTCCATGCTTTTGAGGCTGTTGCTTGAAGGCAAATAACCAATGTATATGCTGCCCAGTGCTTTGCTCTATCTCTCATAGAGTCAGACTAGGATCATAGGTTGCAGGCTCTTGCATTTTCTGTTCTCTTCCCTTTTATCTTATACTGATATATATATATGGCTGTCTTAGAACTTGTGAACTGAACTGAGCTCTCAAAATTTAACCCTAGCCCTCAATACCTCAGAATGTGACTGTATTTGGATATAGGTAGGGCTTTTAAAATGGTTTTCAAAGGAGCCAGTTAGTGTGGCCCCTATACACTCTGACTGACATTCTTATAAAAAGAGGAAATTTGGACACACAAAGAGTTACCAGGAATAGATGCTCACAGAGGAATGGCTGTGTCTGCATACACCAAGAAGATGGTTATCTGCACACCACAGAAAGAAGCCTCAGAAGAAACACATCAGTACCTTGACCTTGGACATCTAGCCTCCACGACTATGAGAAACAAATTTCTTTTGTCCAAGTCACCCACCCTGTACTATTTTGTTTAGGCAGCTTTTGGAAATTAGCACACATGTCAGATTCCAACTTGATATTGCTCGTTGGTGCACTCAGACCAACCCAAGTTGTAGAAGAGATGTGAGAAAACACAAGTTAAAAGTTTAATGGCTGTTTCACTCCTGCTAGCAAAGGAGGACGGCATGCTAAGGAAGATGAGTAGTTCCTAGCACAAGGTGGAAACCATTTGCTAAGGGCTCTATCATTGTTGACCTGGGAAAGGCTAGTAGAGGGAAAGCCCTTGTAAGTATAATTTCAGGAATTTGAAATACATTGGAAGATGATACCTATAAGGACAGTGGGGTTGTCTGGTTACTGCTAATCAGACTCCAAAGAGGGGTAGTGGAAAAGTCAGAGTCTTCTTCGGTGGATGACCAAGTTTGAAAGACTGAGGATCTCTTTAGTAGTTTACCGAGAAATTTGTCCTTGTAATTAAAGAACTGACACAGTTGAGCCCCAGATAGACTTGATAGTCACAGAGCTGCAGAGCTAGACCCCTATTTGAAAAAGCCAAGAAACACTGAAACAATGGGTAGGACATCCAGGTGGGCATTCTTAAGGATGCTTGCTCTGCAAGTCTCGAGTACTTTCAAAGATGGCAGAGATGGTCTGCCTCTCTAAAACAGCTGTAGGAAGAGTGACTGCAGAATCACTCTCCCACAGGAACCACAGGAGTTGTCCTTACCTCCTCTCCTGGCTGCCAGATTTTGCTCCAAGCAAAACTCAGCTGGGACCTGATAAAGGAGATTTTATATCGCAGAGCTAAATGAGTTAACTAATGTGCAGAAAACAAGGGAATGTTTCAGAATTTAATTTTGAGGTTGCTTGATCAAAGAGGCTGGCATATAAAACTAGACAAGATTCATTGACTTGGGGGCACTTCTTCAGACATAGGATTTAACACCCTAACAAGGACAGGAGAATGAAAGTCACTGCTGGAGTTGTCATAGAAGCCTAGAGAAATTATGGTCAATGCTGAGCAAAGTAGAAATGTTTTTGAGTTGCCCCAATACTTCACAGAGGAATAAATAGAAATGTGGGACAAGAATCGGTACTTTGTATGAGACCAGATCATTGTTTCACAGAAGAGTCCAAAAGAAACACCAGTTACGAAGGCCACTAAAAATACCCTGGTAATAGGGGCAACAGTGTCACTAAGGTCTCGGTTGTTCTGGGCCGACAGCTGGAGGATCCCTGACGGAGCTGGGACTCATTCATAGTTACAGGAATGATGTCACTCAGATGCCCATTAATGGAGGCCAGATGGTGCTGTTTAGTCTCCAGATTCTATGAGGTCCAATTACCATAAAGACCTACAAGATGTGGCAAGAGAAACAGTAGAAATGTCCGAGTGATCCTGGTCTTTGTTAGAGACCATCACCCCCACTTTGGCCATGTTGTTCAGTAGAGCTTTATATTGAAAGTGTCAGAGGTGTGAAAAGATGCACTTTGGGGCTTGTGGTGCCTACTTTTGTGTTAATCTGACTGGGTTGTTGAGTTCCCAGATACTTTGATTAAAGACTGTTCTAGGTAAATCTGTGAGGGTGTTTCTGAATAAGATTAACATTTGAATTGGTAGACTCAGTAAAGCACTTTGCCCTCCCTCTATCTTGAGCCTCAGCCCATCCGTGGAAAACCTGAATAGAACAAAAAGATTGATGAGAGGGACCACCTGCCTGGCTGCTTAAGGTGAGACATTGGTTTTTTTGGCCTTTAGGCATGAACAGAAAAATCAGCTTGTTGTGGGATAATCTTTTTGTATACTGTAAAGATGTGTCTCTGCCTAAGGCACTTTCTGATTGGTTTAATAAAGAACTGAATGGCCAATAGCTAGGCAAGAGAGAATAGGCAGGACTTCCTGGCAGAGGGAAACTCAGGATTAGAATCTAGGTACAGCAGAGATTCCAACAAGATGCAGAGCAAGTCAGACATATGGTACAGAGGAGAGGTAACCGAGCTACATGAGGAGAATGTAGATTAATAGAAGCAGGTTAATTTGAGTTAAAAGAGCTAGTTGGGGAAAAGCGTAAGCTAAAGGCCAAACTTTCATAATTAATATTAAATCTCCATGTCATTATTTGGGGGCTGGTGATCCAAAGATAATCCAACAAGAAAGCTAGTTAAATCAGTTCTTCTTGGTTCTCATGATTTCCAGCCTTCAGACTCAGACTTGAGTCATTGTCCTCCCAGGTCTTGTACATTTAGATTGGAATCGATTATACATTGCTTCTCCTGGGTCTTCATCTTGTTGACTAGAGATCTTAGGATTGATTTGTCAGCCTCCATGATCACACGAGGCAATTATTTTCTCAATCTCTGTTCCTTTCCCTTTCCCTCTTGAGGGACTAGGAGTCAGTCAGATCTTTGGTAGGTACAAAGACAGAGGGAAGAGACTCTAAGAAGATTAATGTATGCTTCACTCAACATTTAAGATGGCTGACTACTGGGTTAACCTCTTTCTCAGGCATTTGTTACAGTAATAAGGATTTAGTAAGACTGGAGACCACCTCTGGGCCCTAGTATGGCACTATTACTTGGGGAGATCGCTTGGCCATATTAGTGACAGGTTGACTACATTGGGTTGCTTTTTATTCTGGAGGGGACAGTGGTCCCTTTTCACAGTGGTAATCACCTGTTCTTGGTTTTTTTTTTTCCCTACCCACAAATCTTCAGGTAGATCTGTTACCATAACTCCCACTGTCAGGAAGCTTATGGTAGACCCAATCCACAAGCACAGAACACTGTGAAGCAGATTTTTGCTTTAGCATGGAAGAGCTGAGATGCTGCCTGGTGGTGGCTCACGCCTTTAATCCCAGCACTTGGGAGGCAACGCCAGGTGGATCTCTGTCAGTTTGAGGCTAGCCTGGGCTACAGAGCAAGATCCAGGACAGGCACCAAAACTACACAGAGAAACCCTGTCTCAAAACACCAAGAGAGAGAGAGAGAGAGAGAGAGAGAGAGAGAGAGAGAGAGCGCTGAGATGCAAGAGTAGGCCCATGGAATCCACTGGTCATACTATACCATGAAAGAGTTTTGCCTCATAGAGAGCTAGGGTGATTTTATTAGGGTGAAAGTGAAGGGCTGTTCAAAGGCAACTCTGAAAGAATCAGGATGTGTAATACATACGTATTATGACCCAAGTGAGGAAAGGAGGCATGCCCACTACCCAAGGACTGGATACTGGAACAGCCCCAATTACCTTTCCTACCAGTGACCCACTATTTCCAGTATCCCAAATCTGGGCTTGGCAGAGCTAGTCCTCAATGGGACTACATTCTAATTAAGAAACACAGCAAGTATCCAGTGATCTATCAGCAGTGACTGCTGCAGGGACACCCTAGATTTAAGTCCAGAGGCCAGTTAGTAAAAAGAGGTGTCACTGGCCGGGCGTTGGTGGCGCACGCCTTTAATCCCAGTACTCGGGAGACAGAGGCAGGCGGATCTCTGTGAGTTTGAGGCCAGCCTGGGCTACCAAGTGAGCTGCAGGAAAGGAGCAAAGCTACACAGAGAAACCCTGTCTCGAAAAACCAAAAAAAAAAAAAAGAGGTGTCACTGTCATGACAGAGATAACTGGCTCTGACCAGTAGGAGGACAGAGACCTGGTCAAAGCCCAGGTGATACATTTAGATGGCTCCTATTATTCTTATGGTCTATTGTAACTGAGTGAGCACATGGAACAAATATGACCAGAGAAGAACTGAATTGTCATGAGTTAAGATTTGGATCATCAGTGAGTATATGGGCAACACAAATTGGATTTGGTATTTTGGTTTTTTTTCCTCTTTTGTTTTGGGAGAGGTCACAAGGGTGGGGAGTGGACCTGGGAGAACTGGGAAGAAAATGTGATTAGGGTGCATGATGTGAAATTTCCAAATAATCAATAAAAATAAGTTATTAAAAAAAAGATTTGGATCATATTACCACATAGTTCACCAAGACCGGCCAAGGTGATACTAAAGGTGAGGGGAATTTAGAGAGGGTCATAGAGGAGAGAAGAACAGTATCAGCTGTGTCGTCTGAGACCAAATGTTCTCGTTAATACCACTAACTTTGCTCTAAAAGTTTCCCTTTAGGAAGAGAAACCTATGGGAACATGGAAAATCTTTTCAAAACCTGCGTGATGGAGTAGATCTGTGGGTAGTGACTGTGATGCATATGAAAATAGTCCTTTCAGATTGTCTATTGCGGGGTCACAGGTAATTGATTAACCCAGATGCTGACTTTCAGGAACCACCATTGTGTTGGCAGTTGAGACCATACTTCCTATTGAGCCATTCCTAGCGAATGACTTAACATGGTAGAGTACCAATACAGGCTCATTCCTGCAAGACTCAGGACCCAACTAATGTTCTGATTTGGTTAGGAACTACACATAAGATTTAGATTTCAGAGGGATATTTGAAGAATAATAGAAATTTCTCAACTTTAATGTATTATTTTATTATTTCTTTGAGAATTTCCTAAACTGTATTTTGATCATATTCACCCTACCCCTCCTTCAACCCCTCCCAGGTCCACCACCACCCCCTTTTCCCCACTCTCCCAACCTCATGTCTTCTTTTTTCTCTTTTAAAAAAAAACAAACCCAATTTGTGGTACTTATATACTCACAGGTGGAAGGGTGTCTATTGGAGCACGATCAACCTACCAGAGGCCACACCCTTAGAGAAAACTGACTCTCCCGACCCCAGAAGCATCAGCTGTCAGTAGCTTCCCAGCTAAGGCTGAGGACTCTTGGAACCCTCCTCCCTCCTAGGAGCAGCATATTTAATGCAGATAAAATAAAAGAGGTAGGGTCAGCTAAATGGCTCTGTGGATAAATGCACTTGCCAAGCAAGCCTGACAACCAGAGTTTGATCCTCAGAACCTACGGTGGAAAAGAAAACCCAATTCTGAAAATTCTCTGACCTCCACACATGCTCTGTAGCATGTGCTCACACATAAACACATGCAGCAGTAATAATAAAAGAAAATTTTAAAATAAAATCAGAAACCAATGAAACAAAAACACATAAATATTATATTTATTTATTAAATATGCGAGAGAAAAATCAACAAAATAAAACTTAATCATCTTTTAAGATAATAAGGAATAAAATAAACTGTCAAGACTAGCTAAGAAAAAATGAGAAAATTACTAATATTAGCAATAAACAAAGTGACATCACTATGGGTCCTATAGACATTAAAAATGTAAGAGGATACTATATATAACTGTGCCAATTTGACAATTCACATGAAATGGGAAATTATTACAAAACAAAACTTATCAGTACTGACACCAGAACAAACAGAAAATTTTATATTCTAAAGGAATTGAATTCATAATTTAAACCATCCTACAAAGAAAACTCCAGATGGCTTCCCTGATGAATTCTTTCCAACATATACACTGCTTTTAGAAAGGCATGAAAGATATATTCACACTCTCTAATGTTTCTGTTTTATTCTATCTGTGGCTTCACATCTCCTGTCCCCTTGCATCACTTATTGAGCACACCTATGTTCAGGGCATAATGTTAATATTTTGGATACAATGGTGAATAGAAAGGGTTTATGGGGGGTGAGGTGGGAGGAAGAACTTAGATGTTGTTTGAAGAAGCAGATACATAAAGTAAATGCAATGAAGTAAGTGCTAATAAAGATATGTATAAAGTACTATGGCAGATGGAGATGAAATCCGGGGAGGGGAAGGCTTTTCAGGGTGGAGAGAGACAGAATGGACGACAATGTGTCTTGTGGTATGGCCATTCAAAATCTGGAAAATAGATGTTTAAGTTTGTTGTTTTGTTTTTTTTTTTAAGCCTCCATCTTTGCCCCTTATTCCCTAACCCTTAAAAAAAAACTAAACAAACAAAAAAAACTTGTCCTTGGTTCCCATGTTTTATACATTCTCTCTAAATGACTTAATTCATTCTCACACTTGTCCCTGTCGTATGCAAGTTAAGCATCCCAACGCCTGTGTCTCCAACCTCCACATCTCTATAGAGCTCTTGACTTAAAGACCCACACTCTAAGAACTCATCTACTTGAGGACTTTGCTGTCACACCCGCTCCTAAAATCACCATATTTCTTCCTTTTCGACAAAGTTTTCCCTCGATGGCCTGTGCCCCCCAGTTTGTACCACTATTTCTCTGCCTCCCTTCACGGTGTGAGATGCCTCACTTCCTTTCTTTCTGCCGTATCCTACTCTAGTCCATTGAAGCTTCGCCCCATTACTCTTCTGAGGTTGTTCTCATCCACATCACAAATAGTCTACATGCTGTCCAACCCAGTTCTCACTCACTTGACCCAAACAGCGCTAGCCTGCTGACCACTTCTTTCTAGAAAGACATCTTGACTTCCACTGTCCATTGACATTCTTCCCACCTCACTAGAACTCCTTCCCAAACTCTTCATTAGATCCCCGTTTCTCTTAACTTTTAAGAATTTGCAACTGGGGCTGGAGAGATGGCTCAACGTTTAAGAGTACTGGCTGCTCTTCAGAGGACCTGAGTTCAATTCCCAGCACCCACATGGCAGCTCACAACTGTCTGTAACTCCAGTTCCAGGGAATCTGACACCTTCACACCAATGCACATAAAATAAAGTTAAATAAATTATTTTTTTAAAAAAAGAATTTGCAACAGGTAGTGGTGGTGTACACCTTTAATCCCAACACTCGGGAGGCAGAGCCAGGCGGATCTCTGTGAGTTCTAGGCCAGCCTGGTCTGCAGAGTGAGTTCCAGGACAGCCAGGGCTACACAGAGAAACCCTGACATAAAAGAAAGGGAGAGAGGTGCATATTCTAGTCCTCCACTTTTGAACTAACGCCTATTTTTAAAGATTGATTTGTTTGTATTTACGTGTGTGAGGATTTTGCCTACAATGTGTGTAGGTCAGAAGAGAATATCAGATCCCTTGGAACTAGAGTTATCAATGACTGTGAGCCACCAGTTGGATTCTGGGAACTGAAATCGGGTTCTCTGCAAAAGCACCCAATGCTTTTAACCACTGACCCATCCATCTCTCCAGCCCCAATACTTAATTTTTATACTCATTTCTTAGAAAAAATATCATTTATAGGTGATTGAGTGATGGTTCAGTAGTTAAGAGCACACACTGCTTTTGCAGAGGACCTGAGTCTGGTTCCAGCACCCATGTCCAGAGACTTATAATGTCCTAGAACTCCAGCTCCAGGGGATACAATGTCCTCTCTTGTCTCCTGCATCACCTGTACCCATATGTACATAGCCACACACAGATACATACACATACACATACACATACACACGTACACGTACACATAATTAAAAATAGCAAAAAATCAGCAGTGGTGGTGCATGCCTTTAGTCCCAACACTTGGAAGGCAGAGACAGGTAGATCTCTGTGAGTTCAAGGCCAGCCTGATCTACATAGGAAGTTCCAGACTAGCCAGGGATACACATCAAGACACTGTCTCAAAAATAAATAAAAATCAGATAGGTGTGGTGGCACATAGCTTTAATCCCAGTACTGAGGGGGCAGAGGCAGGTGGATTTCTGTGAGTATGAGGCCAGCCTGACTACATAGTGGTTTTCAGGTTATCCAGGACTGCACAGAGACCCTGCCTAAAAGAGAATCATCTGTGTCATTGTTTCCAAAAGTCTGTGTCTCCAGCCTTGGCTGTCCCTGGAAACTCCACTCATCTCCACCGGCCGCCGTACATGGATGTCCTGATCATGCCAAACTAAAGACCTCCAAGAACACTTATTGCTAATGCAGAGAAAAGGCACCCAGCACCCAGCACCCACACTGGGTGGCTCATAGCTTCCTGTAACTCTAGCTCCAGGGGATCCAATGCCCTTTTCTCTCCCAGGAGGCAGAGATAGATGAATGCCGTTGCTCATCTGGTACCTTAGCTGCCTGCATGCAGGTGCACACGTATGTACACCCACACAAAAAATATATAAATAAATAATATAGTCTCAAACCCTGAGCTTCAGTTTCCTCTGAAGGAAATCCTCAAGCCATCTTCTCTTGCTCATCCCTATTTCAGGAACGGTGACGGTCACTATTCATTGTCAAGCTGACTGGACAGGAGAGAGCCTCTGGGTGTGTCTATCAGGGTGTTCCCACAGCTGTTTAAGGAGGAGGTAAGACTCATGGACTGCTGTCCTTGGCTGGAGAAAAAAAAAAAAAAGGAGGAAGCCAGCTGAGCACCAACGTTCATCTGCCTTTGCTTCCTGACTGCGCACACAATGTGACCAGCCACCTCACGCTACTGTCACCAGGCCACAGCCACTCTTGCCACGATATCTTTCCTTCGGTGATGGACAGTACCCTCAAACTGCAAACTGAAATAATACTTCCTCTCTTAGGTTGCTTTTGCTGGGCATTCTGTCAGAGCAATGAGAAATCTAATACGTAAGGGTTTTTCCATTCATCTTGTTACTCAGACCAGGAATTTGGGGGAACTACCAATCTTTTATTTTCCTAATACCCTCATTGAATCCTTCAGTACATTTTAACAGCCCTACCATCTACTTCAAATCTCATTAATGACTTCACACTAATTGGCCATGCGTCTCTCTTGAGCCATAATCTTTCAGTTAGATTCTTATTTTTTAAAAAATGTATGTGTGCATTGTGTGTGAAGGTGGGTGCACTGACGTGTGTAGGCACGTGTAAAGCCAGATTGTTGTCTTTAATTTCTCTGCACATTTTTCTGAGACAGCATCTCTCACTGAACCTGAAGCTTGCCATTTCTTTTGGACTGGCTGGCCTGAGGGCCCTCAGGCCTCAGGTCTGGGGTTACAATCATGAACCACTGCACCTGCCTTGTACGTGGGTTCTAGGACCCTCAAGTCTCTGTGATTACAGCAGGCTCTCCACCCGCTGAGTCATCTCCCAGCTCCTGCACCCCTTCTTTGTAATTGGCATCCTGCTTCTGCTCTTCATCCAGTATAGTCTACAGTACATGAGGAGGTGTTATTCCTCTGTTCAAAATTTTCTAGTGATTTGCGTCACACTTTGTCCCAGCTTCCTATTGCTGTGATAAAACATCATGACCAAAAGCAACTTGGGGAGGAAAGGGTTTATTTTAGCTTATAGTTGTAGTCTATCACATAGGGGAGTCAAGGAAAGAACTAATGCAGAAACAATGCAGGAATTCTGTTTCCTGGCTTGTTCTCCAAGGTTTGCTCAGCCTGCTTTCTTAGACCACCCAGGACCACCTGCACGGGCATATCACTGTACTTGGTGGTCTGGGCTCTCCTACATCAATCATTATTATTTCTTCAGTTGAAGTTCGCTCTTCTCAAATTATCCAAGACTATATCAATTTTTTTTTTAAAAAGCAAACAAACGAAACTAGCCAGCACACACTTCAAAGTTCTTTCCGTGACCTCAAGGCCCTCATGGCCCAGCCTCTAATGACTTTCTCTCCTCCTATTCTCCCCTTTCTTTCCTCTGGGCTTCAGTTACCATAGTGTCATTGTTTCTGAGCCCCATGACAGACAGGCTCATTGCTGCCTCTGGATCCCTGTACTGACTCTTCACTCTGACGGAAGGCCTTTTCTCCTAATATCCACACGGCTCACTTCCTCACCTCATTCGGGCCTCTGCTGAAATGTCACCTTCTCTTGGGGGATCCGTCTATCTAAAGTAACTATTCCATTTGCTGTGCTTTCACTTTGCTCTATATATTTTGTTTTGTTCTTGAGACAAGATGTTGTTATGTAGCCCAGACTGGCCTAGAACTTGCCAAGTAGCCCAGTCTGTCTTTGAACTCATGATCCTCCTGCCTTGCATCCCAGCATGTTCTGCTCTATTTACCCACGTTTATAACAATGTAGGCATTATCTCATATATGCAGTCACCTATTGGATGTATGATGTGACTTCTAGAATTGAGCTGCACAGTAACCAAGTTCTGCTTAGTTTACCTCTCAGAAGTTTCTTGACCTATCTTCTCTCGGCCCCCACAATCTCCCCCTCAACTCAGCTGTGACCATTTGCTTGGACTACTTTGGTACCCCTCCTCCCCACCCCCACTACTGCAGTGTGAGAGCCTTCTGGCTGATGTCTGTTTATATCTGCTCTCTACATAAAACCGTTTTGTGAGGGATCCTGTCTTTGCATATTAGACAAAATAAGCCTCTTTCCACAGCATGCAAACCATTTCCAACCACATCTCCCACCCCTTCCTCCCTCTATTCCCCCAGGAGTATCATTTGTGTTTCTTTCTTCTATCCTGGACCACGCTCCTGCTTCTACTTTTGTGCCCTTTCTGCCTCACAGAGGGCTAAATATTTCCTCCTTTGGTGATGCTTCTATTGCATTTTTCATATTGTACTTATTGTTTTTTTTTCAGGGGAGAGGTTACAAATATATGAACTCCTGAAGAGGAGAAGGCTATGTCTTACTCATGGAACAACTCTTGTCACATAGTAAGTGGAGATAGAAATATGGTCCAGCATGTTCAAAGAATAAGGAGTTATACATATGGATACTATGAGGCACAGATGCACAAAAGCTTGACACGCTGGGGCAATGGAGAAACCCAGTGTGTCTGCAGCTTGGTAAACACGGGAAAGGAGCAGGAGATGACCGGACAGACTTGGGTGAAATCACAGGAGTCTGGTTGGAAGATTTTAAGCAAGATAATACCAAGATCAAAATTCCTTTGAAATGTCATTAGCAGATAACAAGTCATGAGCAGGGATGGGGCCGTGGCTCTGAAGTTACAAGAACTGGCTTTTCTTCCAGATGACGTGGGTTGGGTTTCCAGCACATATGATGACTCACAACCATCTGTAACTCCAGTCCCAGGGAACCTGATGCCCTCTTCTGGCCTGCATGGTCACCAGGCATGCAGAAAGCACAGATGCACAGACATATATGCAGGCAAAACACCACAGGCCCACACACATTTTCTTTAATATCATGGGCTTGGTGCAGTGGTGTACATCTGTAATCCCCATACTTAGTAAATAAAAGCAAGAGGATCAGGTGTTCAAGGTCATCTTCAGCTACCTATCCAACTGAGCCACTGGAGACTGTCTCAAACAATCAAAACAAACAGATGGACGTGGTGAGCTGGGTTTGGTGACTCGTGTCTGGAAATCTTAGCAGGTGGGAGGCTGACAGAATTGCTGTGAGTTTGAGACATGTTTTACAAAGCAAGTTCTAGGCCAGCCAAGCAAGGCCCTGTCTCAAAACACACTGTACACAGGGCCAGCAAGGTGACTCAGCTGATAAAGGCACTTGCCAAGAAGCCTGACCACCTGATTTGGTGCCTGGAATTCACAAGGTGGAAGGAGAGAACCAACTCCACCAAGTTGTTCTCTGACCTCCACACATACATCATACCACACATCCCACAAATAAAAAATAAATAAGTAATAAATTGGATTGAAAGGACATAGGCATGAATGGAGAGCCCAGAAGGGCACTTCATTGGCAGGCCCAGTAAGAGGTAAAGGTGGGCTAGCCTTAGTTGGGGATGCTAAGAAGCACATGGATTCAAGCTCATCTTACAGGTAAAAGGATAAGACAGAGTAAACGAGGGTGAGGGAGATGCATTTGCACAACTGAACGACCAGCGGACTCACTTTCTGAAATGGATTTGTCAGAGTGAGGCTCAACAGGGTAACAACTAAGGGTTGAGACTTCAGATGCTCGAGCATGTGACACGGAAAGAAGTATATCAAAAAGACATTGAACACAGGAGTGCAGATTGCAGAAGAGATGTCTGTCCTGGGAAAAATAACTGTAAAACCCTAAGAGTTGACACGAGAGCCCAGGGTCTTGAAAAAGAGGAGTTATGTCTGATGTGGAGAGTTGGGTTGGAGATAATAAGAACATGAAGCTGAAAAACCATCCGACTTTGAAATGCCCCAGGATAAGGACAGAAGAGGAAGAGGGAAAAAAAAAGGCTAGACACGAGGTGCTTGAAGATAGTTAGGGAGTGGGGAAAAGAGGCCAGTAGATTGGAAGATAATTACACTGGGAAGAGAGATGAGCTGGATGGATAAATGGCAGAAAACTCAAAAGGCAGAGGCTTCTACAGAGACCGAGGGAGCAGTGAGGAGCGGCCTCCAGTCCTCCCTTAGCTCTTCTTGGTTTCAGAAAATGCGCTTCAAAGAGTGTCTTTGGGGTTTGCAGACTAAATAGACAAAAAAATTCTACCCCTGCTTTTTCAAATAAAGTCAGTCTCATGTAAGTTTAAACAAAGCAGGAAATCTGGCAGAGTGAGGCCAAAATGGAGAAAGTGTGGTATGGGTAAGAGAAAAATAAGTAAAAGTGAGCTGGTCATGTGGCGCACACCTTTAATCCCCGCACTCGGGAGGCAGAGGCAGGTGATCTCTGAGTTTGAGGCCAACCTGGTCTACAGAGCGAGTTCCAGGACAGCCAAGACAGAAACCCTGTCAGGAAAAACTGAAAAAAATACTTACATAAGTATTTGGTTGAGTGATTAGTGTCTAAGCAACTAGAGGTTAGATCAATAGAGGGAGGAAACAGCTAGAGAATGAGTCCAGTTAGCTGGCTAACGAGTTAACTGATCATTCCTACGTGAGAATCCATGTAAAAACCCCCGAGCATGGAGGCTTAAAGGAGTTTCCTGGTAGGAAGTGCACCTGGAAAGTGGTGCATCCCAGCACCACAGGGAGGGAGCGTGAACACCGCACTCAAGACCCTCCCGGAGCTCACTGTATCTATCACAAGTGTCATGCCTTCCTCAGTTCTGTGCGTCATTCTTGCAGCTTTCTGAACCTGACTCCCTCCCGGGAACCCCAGGTTCAGTAAACCAGTTCTCTTTCACACTCAGTTGTCCAGGGTTTAAGAGACTGGTGTCACCCACAAGGCCCCAGGATGGAGACAGGCCTTGCTCATTGTAACTGATTCTGAAGTGAGCCTACGGCTCAAAGTGGGCTACTGGGGGCCCTACCCAGAATTCCGTTTAGAGCGTTCATGGGCATGCTGGGGTCAGAGGTAAGCAGGAGTAGATAGTTTGGCTGACCTATACAAGGCCCTAGGTTTGATCCCTAGCATGTCAGGTAGGTGGAGTGTATTCCTGGGGGACAACAGGGCTTCGGATACAGCTCAGTGATCGATTACTAGTCCTGGGTTCATCCCTGGGGCAGGGAGCAGCATGTAAAGATGTAAACCCAGAGTAATGTGGGCCACCGTGGGGAGGGTATCCTGGGAGCTGAGGCCAGCACAGAGAAAAGCCAAGCAGAAAGAGAAAGATAAAAATAGAGAGACGGAGAAAGAGAAACAGTCAGAGAGCCACACAGAAAGACGGAGAACTGGGAGCTGGTGGTGTGATCTGAGCCCTTCGAGACAGCCTGGTCTACAGAATCATGAAAACTCTTGGACTCTTTAGTTAGAGGAGGCAATCAACTGCTTTCTTTGCTGAAGCGCATGTAAGTTAAGAGTCTGTATTGATAGAATTTTGATGAATTCACTTGGTTTTCTGGTTCAAGCAGATTTGAAGCAGCAATAGAGGAAAGGTTTTGTGCGGAGGAATGTGAATCATCAGTAAGTTCACTGATTTTTAAAATGTTTCAAACCCTGAACAATTAACTAAATAAAATGCAATAATTTGATATTTGGAACTAACACCAAAAGTAGACAGAAACTCTCTCTCTCTCTCTCTCTCTCTCTCTCTCTCTCTCTCTCTCTCTCAGAGATCAGCCTGGCTCTGCCTCCCAAGTGCTGGGATTAAAGGCAAAATCTCTCTTGCAAAACAAGAAAGAAAAGAAAAAGAGAAGTTTGCTTTCTTGGTCATGACTCCTTACAGCACAATATCTTACAGGGCAGGGCAATGTTTCTGTTAATGTAATTTTTATTCATTATTGTGTGCATATGATGTGGGCGTGCACATACCACAGCATGTATGTGGCAGTCAGAGGACAACCTTGTGGAGTCAGTTCTCTCCTTCCACATTTGTGTGGGTTCCAGGGATTGAACTCAGGTCATCAGGCTTGCTCGGCAAGCGCTTTTCTGGTCCCCAGGATAATGTTCCTAATCCTAATAACATCTCCTATTTTTGTAACTGACCTCAGCATTCCCTCACACTTAACGCCGTCTTCGGTGTCCTCCCTCACTAAGAAGCTGGAATGCCCTTAGTGATGCTTCTGTTTTAATTCCCCGTAAGACTAAAGCAACGAGCTTTATTCGGGTATATTTTACATGTCCAGCATTTGTGCTCTTTAAATTAAAAACTAAATATTACGTAACACATTTGAAAGCAAGCATTGTGAGCCTGGCATGGCGGTATATGCCTTTAACCCCGCACTTGAGAGTGAAAACAGGAAGGAGGGTTGGGAATGCAAGACGACGCTCCGTTCATGAGACCCTGCCCCCCACCCCCCAAAATCCAAAACATTAACAAAAACAAACTTTAAAAGCACAGTACAAAACGTCCTCTGGCCACTGCTGGCCCTGCTGCTTTCTGAGTGGTCACTGTCTCCCAAGCTAGCTCCCTTCCTGAAGTCCCCCACCAGGTTCATCTCTGACGTGGCTGTTTGGAAGAGCTTCCAGACCTGACTTCCAAGTCCAGCTCCCTGTGGGATTTCAGGAGTACTGTCTCTGGCTGAAATGATCTCTCCCGAGTCTGAGACAGAGGGTCACAACTACTGTCCGACTCTTCCCCACCCCCTGTGGGTAGATTTCTTCCTTTGGAGCCTCCTTGAGCCGGGACCTTGCTGGCCTTTTTGCCAGGAGAGCGTAGAGGAGGAGGGTGAATGTGGAAGAGGTGGGGCCTGTGGGAATGGGAGAGTGATGGGGCTTAGGGTACGGTTCTTGTGGAAAAGGGGGGAGAGGAGAGAGTGTGAGCCAAGGAAGCTGCTGGCTGACGTGTCAAATGACGGTATCACACCACAAAATACCCAAACCTCAGTGCTTAAAAATAGCACAGTGTATCAGAGGGCTGGCATGTAGAAGTGCTGACGCGGAAACATGACTGCATCCCTGACCTGCAGCAGAGTGGCCTCCAAATCTTGCTAATTTCACTCAGAGACACATCTTCCCACCAAGAGATCCCGCTTTCTGAAATATCCTCGGCCTCAACCTTGGCAGGCCCTGCCTGGCTCTGAGCTGGGAAGGAAAGCCGTTTGCTTAGCTCGTTTTGCACCCTGCAGCCAGATTAACATTGCAGACTCGCCGCAGAGCTGCTGTTACACGCTGGGTTTAGGTACCAAGCTGTGTGTGGTGGTCTTCAACCGCCACGATAGCCATTCGAAGTGGATACTGTCATCAGCCCCATTCTGTGGATTAGAAAAATGCTTAGAAAAAAATCTTGAAAAGGAAACACAGCTACTGAGCAGCAGAACTGTCTAGTGACTAGACTCTGGTCAGAACACTTCGTCCTAGAACCAGCTTTGGTGCCCAGTCTTACGTTAATTCACAGGTTCGGCTCAAAGCTTAAGAATAATGGGAGGCGGAGGGTCACAAATTTGAGGCCCATCTGGGCTACATGGTAAGATTCTGTCTCAAAACAAACGAACCAACGCAAGCCATGAGTAGTCAGTAAAACCCAGGCATTTCTCATTCAGGGCCTTTACCTTCAAGTGCCATTCAAACATTATTTCCTACCACTTGACTTTCATTCATCTGATTTCCAGGGTAAATGGAAGTATTCGCTTATCATAGGTGTACCCATATCTCGTACTTTACGCCCTTGTTTACATAAGAATGCGTTCTCTGTCTCATTTCAGAAAACAATGAAATATTTAAATCATTGCTTCATACAATCATTGTCATGATTTTCATTACAATAAGGGGGCCCAGGAGGAGGCTTGGTAGGTAAAGGCACTTGTTCAAGCCTGGAGAGTTGTACCCATGCGCTCTCACACCTTCTCACCTCCCTACATGCACAAATAATCCAAAACTCTTAAAGGTGTTCATTGTATTAAGTGCCACTGATTTTCATTCTCATTAGATATTGTTCTTAAACTATTTTTTGTTTTGAAAAATGTATAAGGTTCAGGGCCTTTGGAATGTATTATTTTATTTTGTTTACAAATTACTCATACGCCCAAATCTTACAGAAGTAGAAATCCAAATAATAAAAGATATTTTGTCCAAAGTAAGTCTTCTTTTCCTTATTATGAGACAAAGTCTCACTATATGTGTGGTTCAGACTGACCTCAAGTCATGATTTTCTTGCCTTCACCTCCCAAGCACTGAAATTACAGGTGTCACAGTGGTCAGCCCAAGAGGCCTGTATGGTCTCTAGGTTTCCTAAATTAAAAAGAGAGAAACTGATAGGCAGAAATTTGGCAAGGGAGTCTCTCTCTCTCTCTCTCTCTCTCTCTCTCTCTCTCGCTCTCTCTCTGTGTCTGTCTGTCTCTGTCTGTCTGTCTGTCTGTCTGTCTGTCTGTCTGTCTCTCTCTCTCTCTGTCTCTGTCTCTCTCTCCCCCTCTGTAATTATATGTTCCTCTACTCCTAACAGGCAGGCATGAACTATCTGCTAGAATATCTATTATGGGGGGGTAATTCAATAGGTTCAAATGAAAAGAAAACAAGCTTGGTGACACGTACCTGTTCTACCAGCAGCTGGGGAGGCCGAGCTAGGAAGATCACTTCAGCCTAGAAGTTTAGCAGCAAAGACAGGCTCTGTCTCAATAAGCAAACAAAACCATTGAGAGAATGAGGTTTCCTTGAATGTGTTTGGCCACAGTGTGTGTAATAGTTCCTTTACATGTTACTGGAACAAAACTGAAAATCTTTGTTTCTTCATACATAGCATTAGGAGAATGCAAAAGGCAAACTAAAGACTGGGAGAAATGTTGCACAAATTGCATGTCTGTACATATACATATGAGATACAGCTGTACCCGTCTAAGCATATCTCAAAGGACTTACATCCAGAGTATATAAAGAATTTTCATAGCTCCATAATAAGGAACCACAGCCTGAATATTTAGAAAGGCAAAAATCTTGAGCAAAAGAATTCACCAAAGAAGATATTCAAGTGGAAAAAATAAATTAATTAAAGGATACTTAACATTATTAGCTACCAGGGAAATGCAAATGAAACTAGACAGCCACATGCATTTTATGGTTAGAAAATGGTTAAAACCCAAGGTACTGCGTCCTACCAAGTTCTGGAGCGGATGAAGCAATGGAAGTACCTAGCTAGCAGTGTGAGTGCATGCAGTCCCCATGGGAAGGGTTTGGTTGTTTAACACAAAGTTAAGCTTACATTACATATGACCTAGAAATCCCATTTCTGAGTATTTGCCTTAGAGATAGAGATTTGCACTCACACAAGAATACGTGAACGTCTACAGAGGTTCTACAAATAAGAACAAAGAACGTGGAAACAACCCAAATGCACTCTCCACAGGCGAATGCATAAACAAGCCATGATGCACCATATTAAATATCATGGAATACTGTTCAGTAACAAAAAGGATCACCACAGCGCTGATGTATTTGACCATGTGAATGAGTAACGAAAACACTATGTCGAATGAAAGAAACCAGATACGAAAGTGTCAAACTATATAGTTCTACTTGAAATTTATTTCAATAGTTCATTTCAACAAGACTAATACTTTATCATTTCAAATGTATTTTTAATGAATATATTTCACAAAGATGCTAAAAACCCATGCAATGCTGCCTGCATTGGATGCAAGTCTGGGCCACACTCCTCTGCACCTGGACCTTTCACCTTGCCTTTAATGTTTACTGTGACCCCTCAATTGACTTTCATTGTCAAGTTATCATGGCTGGATGGACCTTATGCTTAGCCCTGGTTTGCCCTTTCTTTCTTTTCTTCTTTTCTTTTATTTTTTCCAACAGGGTTTCTCTGTGTACCCTGGCTGTCCTGGATCTCGCTCTGTACACCAGGCTGGCCTTGAACTCACAGAGATCCACCTGCCTCTGCCTCCCAAGTGCTGGGATTAAAGATGTGCGCCACCACCACCCTGGTTTGTTTTTCTTAACTGTGGCCATCACCAGATCACTCACCAGCAAGAGGAAGTCTGTCCAGCCATCCCTTGATTCCCTTCACAGAGATGATAGGCACATTTTTGGCTCCTGTCTTATCAGCACAGGTATTGAACTTCCTACGGAGAGACCCAGGGAAATCCAGAATTTTGCTTCAGAGGACCCACCACGCCCTCACTTCAACATCTGGAGCACCCAGAAAGGGTTAGAAGGGCACCAATTTTATTTTATTTTATTATTTTTTTGATGATAGAAATCAGGATGAGGACTGTCTGGAGATTGACTGCAAACTCTTTGAAATGAATGGTATATATCATGATTATGATGGTGGACATGGGTGCATACATTTGTTAAAATGTTCACATCTTATCTAGCCAGATTAATTTTAAGTGTATTGCCATGTTTATCAAACTGCTGCTAGAGACCCGCTATGAATGAGCCATTAAAGGACAATAAATCATTATCTTGAAGGTAATGAGGCCCAGGTTTCTTACTCAAAGGCTTGATTAATTTTGTATAGAATTTTGTGGGATAGACAGATGATTTAGTGGGTAAAGGCACCTGCCACTGAGTCTGATGATCCGAGTTTTACTCTGAGGACCCACACTGTAGAAGCAGAGAACTAACTCCCAGCAGATTGTCCTCTGACTGCTATACATTTGATATGGCACAAATACACGCACACATGAGTGAATGTAAAAACCTTAAAAAAAAACTTTACAGTAGTACAATTTTGAAAAAATAAATTGCAACAACTTTAGGCTCCATTAAATCTAAATCTGCCACTAGGTAGTCAGAATTTCTTTCTTTTTTAAATTAAAATTCATTTATTTTACACGGAATTTCTTAATGAAATGGAATAGAAAACATGGGTTTCACAAAATCTTTGCTCCAGTTTACTTTTAAAATTGTATTTATAAGATGGGCTTTTAATTCCAGCACTTAGGAGGCAAAGCCAGGCAGATCTCTGTGAGTTCACCGTCAGACTGATCTACAAAGTGAATTTCAGGACAGCCAGGGTAGTTACACAGAGAAATCCTGTCTCTAAAATAAGATAAAATAAAATGTTAAAATAAAATAAAATTGTAGCTGGGCGGTGGTGGCTCATGCCTTCAATCCCAGCACTCGGGAGGCAGAGGCAGGTGGATCTCTGTGAGTTTGAGGCCAGCCTGGGCTACAGAGTGAGTTCCAGGAAAGGAGCAAAGCTACACAGAGAAACCCTGTCTTGAAAAAAAGAAAGAAAGAAAGAAAAAAAAAAAAGAAAACAATTGTATTTATTACTGGTCTGTGTGTCTGCTGTGGGAGTCTGTTGTCTCCTTGGGCTGTGGGGTCCAGGGATTAAACTTAGGTCATCATGCCTGGAAAGAGCTTTTACCCCCTTGAGCCATTCTTGTCAGTCCTGTTTCAGTTTATACAATGGGTCAGGCCATAAACATCTGTTTACAACCAAGGAACGCATTTGGGCGCGCGCGCACGCACTCACGCACGCACGCACGCACGCACGCGCACACACACACACACACACACACACACACACACACTGAAAACTAAGTGCTATGTAAGAAACCTATAAAGTGTTTTCTTTAAGTTAACAGCAATGTGTTTGAAGAGTGGACTTCTGGAAATAACCCAAACACTTTGAATATGAAAGTAGGAAAATATTCTGCACTATATTTGTGGTGGAACTCTCTACAGCTAAAATGAAATACAAAAACAAAACTAAAGCTACATGTATCGGGTCAGATGATTGTCACAAAACAAAAGCAAGTCAAAGAACCATGATATTAATAGTAAAGTTTCAAACGATTTGAAAATATTATGATATAGCATCTATACACTGTTCCTAGATATAGTATAATTGGGGTGGGGTGGGGGGGTTGAGGCTGATAAACACAGGATAGAACAGCAATGGACTTGAGTCAAACAAGGCTGGTCAGTGGGCGTTATAATATGTTTTATTTCATATCTGTGTGGTTGGGCATTTACACCTCAGTCTTCATGGTGGCTTAATAAAAATAAATGAAACAGAAATGACTGTAGAATGGGAACCTAAGATAGCAGAATAATTTTTAAAGATGCACTTATCCTTACTTTATGTGTATGAGTGTTTGCCTGTGTGTGTATGTATGTACGAGCACTCCCAGGCCAGCTGGGGCAATGGATAGCCTAGAACTGGAATTGCAGCCGGTTGTGAGTTCCCAGAACCAAGCCCTGGTCCTCTGAGAAAGCAATGTTCCTAACTGCTGAACCACGGCATCTCTCCCGTCCCCATGATTTATTAAGGTCCTATCTGTGGACTCAGCAATTCCTTGTAGCCACAGCAGAAGTTTCCTTCCAGCCCAGCCTGAGCTGCTTGTCCCACCCACTCAAGCCTAGGTTTGGGAAGGCTCATATTCAATGG
The DNA here is from genome assembly GCA_902168405.1 of Peromyscus aztecus. NCBI lineage: Eukaryota > Metazoa > Chordata > Mammalia > Rodentia > Cricetidae > Peromyscus > Peromyscus aztecus. Next base: position 17,545 of record CABHPQ010137219.1, on the reverse strand, counting down.
CTGAATTATATAAATCACAACAGAATGTTTGAGTTAAAAGCACTGGTTTTGAAATGCTGAAATACTAGAAGTAGGGAGTGGAGGCATATCATCGAAGAATGAATGACTTTGATGGATAAAAGTTAAGAGCAAAAGAGGGAGGCTTGTTCCCTCCTAGCTCCGCCCATTGATTCACTCTGAGTCTTTGGTTAAATGGTGTCTGTCACCTTTTACTATTTAGATTTCCACTTCTTTTAAACGTAATGTGTAATACTCACGACTGCTCGCTTTCAGCTCCCACAGAACGCTTTTCAAAAATGAGGCCCATTCAAAGTCAATCAAAATGCAACTTTGCCTTGGTTTTCAATACAAACTCCAGTCTCTGCGCCCACAGATCCTTAGAGATTCATTCTCATTTAAATAGTGTTGGCTATTAAAAGGAGATCGAGTTCTTCCTTTTTAAAATTTGGTAACTTTGAAACTCATTAACATCTAAATGCCGTTTGTTGTTAAAAAAGTAAAACCATGTCTACTGCGAAGTGAAAGTCTATAGTCTAGTTCTTTCCCGTCTGTTCTGTTCTGAGCACCGTTACAGCAGCACTAACGATGCCTTAGGAAGATCTTGTGTGCTCTAGTTATTACGGTATGGAAAAGGAGACGAACCCTCCGACAGAACTCAGGAAAACCGGGAAAGCAGCACTAGGAGCCCACGCATCCCGGGTGGGTTCCTGACCTTGGCCCTGGTGTTGGAGCGGCCGCGCTATTTCCGTGGGGACCCTCCCTGGAGGCTTCTAACAAAGCCCGGGAGCCTTCTGGCAGCCCGACGGCCAGCAGGCTCCACAGGTCCCTTTAAGGCTCCCTACGCGCGGAAAAAAAGGGGAGCGCAGGGGGCGGGAGCAGGGTTCGCGATCGCACGCCACGTGACTCGGCTGCAAACTCAGCCGGAGAGTTTGACAGAAGTTTGAATCGGACTCGGGGGCTTTCTGCAGCCGGCGGGGCAGTGCAGCGGACACAGCCTCCAAGAGCGCGAGCAGCAGCGCCCCCAACGACCTAGCCCGCCAGCCAGCCTGGAGCCCGGCCTGCCCACGGCCGCGAGCCCGCCGTCCCCAGCGCCCCCGCGCGCCACGCAGCCTCCCGGCCAGGGAGCCGAAGCCCCACACTGCTCCCCACTGCACCAGCATGTCCTCGACGGAGAGCCCCAGCCGCACGTCGGACAAGGCTCCGCGCCCGCAGGTACGCCCCGAGCGCCCGGCTCGTGGACTCTTCACCAGCCCCTGTCCACCTAGATATCCTGCCTGAGTCCGATTCCGCCTTCCCTGCACCCCAGTGTGAGTAGAGAGGGACCCCCGCCCCCGCCTCCTTGACCGTCTGCTGGCCCTGTCTCGGCAGGTGGACCGATTGCTCGTGGGGCTGCGCTGGCGGCGCCTGGAGGAGCCACTGGGCTTCATCAAAGTTCTCCAGTGGGTGAGTCGGCCCCAGCCCCGGGCTATTTCGGGAGTCTGGATCGTGACGCCGACCCGAAGCAATGCGGCCCCGGAGGAGGCTGGGGAGATGCAGCGGACCCAGGGTGGAAGGGTGGCGACAGGTGGGCGGGGGAGGGGAGAACCAGGGTTGCTTCTCCAGCAGTGGTGGGAAGGAGGGAGAGGAGCCAGGCCTGCGGAGTCCTGGATTCGGACCTTCTATGTGCAGGGCGCCTTTGCCCAGGCCGCTCACATTTCACTAGGGCGAGAGGACCCGGGTGTAACCTTTCCAGAACTCTGATCCTGCACATACCACTCTTCAGTGGCGGGCGGGGTGAAGAGGACAAGCCGGGGGGGGGGGGGGGGGGGGGGGGGGGGGGGGGGGTAAGGTCCGCTTTGCAGTCAGAGCAAAGCCACGGAGGGCAACGGAGTAGAAGCAAGAGGGTTACAGAAACCATTCTGCCCAGAACCCTCTAGGACCTAGATGATCCTGGAGGTGGACTCGGGGGACAGACTCCCAGCTGAGGTCACTGGAGTAATTTGGGTACCTGTAACTGAGTAAAGAAGTGGATGAATGAATGACCAGTTTCCCATCCTACGATTAAATAAAACAATTAAGACAGAAGAAGATCGCAGCATGACTAAAATGTGGCAGCTAGAATAACAAAACACGGAGCTGGGAAGGTGAGGTGGTAGGGTTGCAGGCCTAGATCTACCTTTCTCAGTTCTGTGACCTTGGACAAGCTACTTCTCTGGACATCGGTTTCCAACCTTAGTCGAACTTGGATCAAACCTGTCAGCATGCTAGGCTACAGCTCCACATTAAATTTACCCTGTGACCTTGAAACATTCGTCTGTCCAGGTCCTCAGTTTCGCCTGCTTTGGTCTAGTAGTAATATTGTCTTGTTCCACTGGTACTTTAAAACATTGGCAAGCTCTCTTGTTCTTAGACCCAGTGCCCAAGATTGTCATAAATTAGAAACGTGGACAGGTGCAGTCAGTTTTTCAAATCATAAAGACTTGGGGGACATTTTGTGCATTCTTGCAGAAAGGATTTTGTTAGACAATCCATGTACCAAATGCTATATGAAGTTATTCTGCCCCCCCCACCACCACCACCTTGGTGTTTCTCTGTGTAGTCTTGGCTGTACTGGAACTCCCTCTGTAGACACACACACACACACAGATTCACCTACCTCTGCCTCCCTAGTGCTGGGTTTAAAAGCATTCACCACCACTGCCTGCCTTATATGAAGTTATTAATGTGCCCTCAGCTAGGGAAACAATTTACCATTTAAACTGGGAGGAGTGAGTTCTAAAGAACTCTGAATTCATCAGAGATAGGGATTAGCATGTCACCAAATCCTAAATAAGTGTGGTTTGGATGGGAATCATCAAATTTGGAATTCAGGGACAATAGTGCATTTGGGATTGTCTCTGGGTATCTGAGACCTGACTGGCTGTAGACCAGCCTGGGAGTCCTAAGTGTAAATAAACTCTGGGACTTTCCACTTCTTCTGCTGCCTCAAGAGTGGGACCAATGTCGACTGAATTCTTTCACCTCTTACCCTTCCTTGTTTTGACTTGAGCACCAGAGGGGACTGAACAGGAAAAGTAAGGCTTCAAAGGAGCTGGCATTCAGAAATAAGGAGGCATTGTGAGCAGAGAATCAGGACGAGACATAAGTGCCATCTAAACTGGCCAAGTGGACCTAATAGAAAGTTGAGACGGACTGTCAAGGGATGGAAGAAGCAATGAGGAAAGACCATGCATTCGTTTTCCTCAGGAAGATTCTGAAAAGCTTCCTTCTTTAATCTTGCCATCTTTCTCACCACTGCTTCCTACAACATTCCTGTACACAGCGATTCCTAGCACAAGGTCCAACCTTCTTCTAACCCTAAGTCTTAGGTTCTCAACCTTCCTGATGCTGCAACCCCTTGATACCGTTCCACATGTCGTGGTGACCCCCCCAACATAAAATTATTTTGTAACTGTAATTTTGCTATAAATATCTGATATGCAGGATATCTGATATGCGACCTCCAAGGGGGTCATGACCCACAGGTTGAGTACTGCTGCCCTAAGAATTAAGACCTCTCTGACTTTATGATCTTCAACTTTATAAAGGGAATTGTACAAAACAGGGACCTTCTTCCTCTCATGCTGGTGAATCAGGTTTCTGGGGATAACTTGGAACTGGCCTTTGTTCACAGGGTAGCATCATAAGGAGCCGTGATTTGCTCTCAGTGCTCTACCAGGTAGCCTTAAGCTTGGGGTGTGAGTTTGGCTTGTTTGAGTCTTTGCAGATGAACAGAAAAGTACGTAGGAACCAGTGTGAGAAATACTTCTTACTGGGGAAGAAACAGAAAGCACGGATCTTGTAGTTATTATAATGGTAATTAAAAACTTTTTATTATTACCCAAATGCAAAAGTTTTACTGGAATCCTTGTGAGAAGAAAGTGATGTGATTCTTTTTTGAGTCAGGACTTTGAGTGTCTTTAAGACTTGGACATTAAGCTGGTTGTACTGACACACACCTTTAGTTCAAGCAGTTAGGAGGCAGAGACAGGCAGATTTACCAAACCAAACCAAACTAAATAAACAAAAAGACTCAGAAACTAATCTCACCTCAGTTCCAATTCAAGAATCTTATCAGGTCTATATCAAGCCATCCATCCATCCATCCATCCATCCATCCATCCATCCATCCACCCATCCATCTATCTATCTATCTTTTTTTTGAGACAGTATTTTTCTACATATCCCTGGTTGTCCTGGAACTCACAGGACTAGGCTGTCCTCCAACTCACAGATCTGTCTGCCTCTGCCTCCCAAGTGTAGTCAAATAACTCTGAAGTAGGTTTTTGTTGTTGTTTTTAACTTTCATATTATCATTAATATGTATGTGTGTGTGTGTGTGTGTGTGTGTGTGTGTGTGAGAGAGAGAGAGAGAGAGAGAGAGAGAGAGAGAGAGAGAGAGAGGTGTAGGTGCCTGGTGTTCATGTCAAAAGAGTTTGCTTTCCCTTTTCATTTTTACATAGATTTGGGGGATGGAACTCCAGATCACCAGGGTTACATGGCAAGTGCCTTTGAACCCTCTCCCTGACCCCAAAAACTAGCTTTGAAAGTAAAGAAGGGAAAGAGGGGGGAAAAGACTAGGATGGGATGGACTTTGACTTAAATTCGGTCTCTTTTGTTTTCCATCCCTCAAAGCTTGGGTAAGTGATGAAATCTCTATGGGCCTCATTTTCTTCATCGGAGGTTTCCTGGGAGGACTATGGGAGGTAATGTCTACAATGCATGGAACATTCTTGAAGATCATGGTGAGCAGGTTCCATAAATGTGTGTTCCCTTCCCTCCTGTCTTTCCTAATTCTCTCCCTTATGCAGACTGTCCCATTAGAGTTACCCTTTGGTGAGATTACTCGAACACCATTGCCAACCCTTCAGTTTGAATGCAAGGTACAGGAGAATCCAGGTGACTCAGTCATATGGGACTCCATTTCCTTACAAAGAATAAATCATATTAACTTTATCCAAATATCCCCTCCTGATGAGGCTGATGATTTGGGAGTGGAGGGGATGGGCTCTGGTATCTATAACACGAAGAAGCTATTTCATTGGTGGAATTTGTTTTTATTTGTTTGTTGCACTTTTTTTTTCTATTGGAGATTTTGAATGGACACTGTCGGAATCCATAGCACCAAGAGATGGTTGTGAATCAGGGGGGAAAACCCATGTTCTTGTGCCTTGTGGTCCCTGGGGGTTAGTGTTCTCTGGGCTGACACTCCATTACAACCAGTAAGCCAGTCAGCATCAGAGTGGAGCCCTAACCTTAAACTGAGAAAGTTATCCTATCTTTTCAAAGAGGTGCAAAGGCGAGGTGGGGAGGTGGGGGGGGGGGGGGGGAGGTAGAGGGCAAAGTTCAGCCATCATCATTTGCAGCAGCATCAGAGCTCCAGAAACTCCCCTGCTCTCGGATACTCCATCTTTGTTCTTTGTGATCAGTGTGTTATCTCACAGCCTTGCGTGTGTGTGTGTGTGTGTGTGTGTGTGTGTGTGTGTGTGTGTGTGTGAAGATTAGTTTCAAGTTCTTCTTCTCTTGTTCCTGGGGCTTAGTTCCCTACATGGTTATGGCAGGAAGCAATCTGGTACAGAAAAGTAGAGGGTTTGAAGCTGTGAATGGGCTGGACTGGTATCTCTGCTCCTGCAGCCCAGGGCAGAGTGCCTGCCTTCCTCCTTGTAACCTGCACTGCGCAGAGGAGACCTCCTCTCCAGCCGTAGGAACTCTGCGGTCCAGAGTCTTACTCATCTCCATATCTCTAGCATCAGGGCACAAGGTAGATGCCTAGTTTCAGATGAACGAATGAAGCAGGAGGAGCTCGGAACAGGGATCAGGAGCTGTGGATGTGATACCCAGCTCTCACATTAGCTAAATATGATTTGAGAACATCACTGAATCAGAGGAAGGAGCGCTCCTGCGTCCAGAAGTGAAAGGGGACCACTGGTCTAATAATGTCTGAGGTCTTTTGTTCCCACTGCTCTGAGAACCTGTCAGATTTTTCTGTTATCCACTAACTCTGCTCTCTGGCACCACAGATTGTGGTGTTCTGTGTTTGGAGATATGGGTTTATAGTAGAGTGCTTGTCTAGCATACTTAAGGCCCTTTGTTTAACACTGGGCACCACAAAATGAATAAATAAACATACACTCTGATAAGTTAAAAAAACTACCATAGATAATGTTTAGATATTCCTACCTTTCAGAGAATCAAAATAGAAAAGAATAAACAATTAACAGCAATGTGGTTATGAGTATATTTTGCTTTTTGAGGAATCAGAGCAGGGCTCATAATTTTCAGACCTGAACCTCATCATTTAGACTGAGAATTTTCATTGATGATGGGAAAGCTCTGTAATCCATGCTGATCAGTAGAGTGGTGGTTTGATGAATGTGAGCACTTGCTATGTGGCTGGTATGACTGAGCAACTGAATCTTAGCTTTTGCTCCATTTTATTTGAAGTAATTTTAATAGCCATAGTTGGCTGGACACTACCTGTTGAATAGTATAGCTCTAAGGCATGAGCTCCATGAGGACAGCACCCCTGTCTGTCTGCCTGTGTCTGTGTCTGTGTGTCTGTCTGTGTCTGTGTGTCTGTCTGTGTCTGTCTGTCTGTCTGTCTGTCTGTCTGTCTCTCTCTCTCTCTCTCTCTGTGTGTGTGTGTGTGTGGTGTGTGTGTGTGTGTGTGTGTGTGTGTGTGTGTGTGTGTGTGTGCTAAAGTGACTGGTACAGGTACATACTTGAGAAATGCCATCTTTTGGCAGCTGTTCACCAGTGCCCAGAGAAGAAAAGATTCCATACTTGGCATTCACTGCCCCAAGCCAGGAATCTGTACATGTTTCCCTATACTCACGGACTAACAGTTAATGAATAATAATAAAAAAAATACTCCCAACTATGCTGCCCTTCCTCAGATGTGACACCCTGATTGTGTCCTGTTCTAGGCACTAGAAACCAAGAGGAATAAGGACTTCTATGAGGAGTCTGAGAGTCACAGAGTGAATGAAGATAAGAAAATCCTTCAGAGGAAGAGCTAGAGAAGGTCCATTGTTTTGCTCGAGAGGCCAGCTTTGAGTATGTTAAGGGTGACAATACAAAGACGTCTAGTGACTTTTCTCTGTCCCTGGCTCTGTCAGGAAGATGAGCTAACAGTGCTCTACTGCAGCTTTCAGAGCTTAGTTCAGACATGGAAGCTATGTAGACACTTCAGGCAGGCTACACTGTCTGCTTTCCTGGGTATCGCTGCCTGTATAGACAACTCCCACTCCTTTGGAACAACTCTACTGAAAACAGGGGCACACATGACCTTTAGAGAGCAGTCAATGGCTCCAGCAGTGAGCTCGGCCAGGCCAGGCCATGCAAAGCATGGCGGTAGCACTGGATACCACCCAGGAGCAGAGCACAGCTGTCGGTAAACCCGGCCAAGAGCATGCTCTGCTGATAGCATTAACTTCAGATGGTGGAAGAATTCCAGAGCTGGAAGCAGCCTTTAAATAAACCCCGAGTCCTTCCTTTTAGAAATGTAGAAACTGGGACTCGGAGAGCCAAGCCACCCAGCGAATGAGTTACAAGGCCAAACTGGGTCTCCTGACTCCTAATCTAGATCTCCTTTCACTTCGACCAGCATTAGAAAAAATAATGCACAACTCTATCCTTGATTAGCTGTAGGCCCGGAGTATAGATTTCTGTCTTCTTCTTGTTTAATGTCCAAAACACTGACTGGGCGACAGAGAAGCAGATAGAAGCAAGCAACTATCAGAATATAGTCATCATTTAATAAGAATATTAGTGTCATGCCCAAGGTGGGTGCACAGGAAATAGGCTGAACAGACAATATGGGAGAACAAGAGACTGCAGTTTCTTACTCTCTGTTCTAATCAGCGTGTGTTCCTCCAGAAAGAAACGGGAGAATCATAGGATGGGGACACTTCACATTACTCAAGACAGAAGGTGTAGTCAGCCGTGACGGAAGGTGGAAAGGGAAACAGTGTGAGTGGCCTGAGACACCCCCGCTTCTTGCCACTGGGAAATGGCAGCATCAGCAGATTACAAAGAGGGACAGCCGTGGGCAATAGTAGAGGCTGATAAGGAAAGTGGACGATACTTTCCTCTGGGCTTGAGCCAGGCCTGTCAACATTTACCCAGCGGGCGCTGTTGCTGAAAGGGTATACGCTTTCGGGGAAGAAAAGTCAGGCTGACAGTACCATGAAATGGCTCGGTAGAAGCCTCCCTCCACCATACCTCCAGTGAGGGAAGAAACTACTGGAAGTTAGAAATAAAGTAAGGGCAAGAGTCCATGACCGGTCGAGAGAGAATGAAAATGAAATTAAATGAAAAACATCCCAGGCGTGCCTGATCTGGCTTGATCTATGTCTGATCTCTTGTTTGCAGGCGGGGAAAAGTCTAGCTTTGAAACAGACATTCCCAAAGCCAGAATTACAGAGGTTTTGTGTTAGTCGTTATCTTAAAGAAGCTATGTGTGGTCCCCAGTGCCGTGCCCAATAGAGAGGTCTGGAAACCGTTTCCTCTCACTTCCCCTCCCTTGAGACCACACTCAGGGTTGGTCTTCTTCATATGGTCACTTGGCCCACTGCTTTGTTCAGAGAATACAATATTTGGAGTTGAGAGAAGAATGGCCGCTGAGGGTCCCTACCGGGAGGAACTTGAGAAAAGGAATCCTTACTCCCTGCCCACGAAGCACCTGCACCCTCTGGAGTCAAAGGGTGGTTCTTTACCTTGGATGGGTGAGACCTTCTGACTCTCAAAGGGGCTTCACTTTCTCTTAGCTCTTTGCTATTTTCGCCTTCGGGTCCTGCGGCTCTTACAGCGGGGAGACGGGAGCCATGGTTCGCTGCAACAACGAAGCCAAGGACGTGAGCTCCATCATTGTTTTGTTCGGCTACCCCTTCAGGTGAGTAGGGACCGGTTCCGACCCTAGGTTAGCAGGGCTTTCTTCCTCCCCTGCTCCTACCAGCCTCTCGCCACTCATTTATTTCTGCTCACAGGACACACAACCCAAAGGCCATTTACTGTGTGCTGCTCTAGATCAAAATAGCACAAGACCTGGATCATTCTGTCTTCTAGCCATTTCAGACACTCTGACCAGAGTGAAACACGGACATATCATTGTTATGGTGGTCCAGTTCAAACTCAGGCAATGGCAGATCACCACAGTTCAAACAGAGAAACTCCATCTGTTGAAGCGGGGGGTGGGGGTGGGGGGGGGGGGGGGGGGGGGGTGGAAGGGTAGTAGGATTCTGGGCCAGTGACAGCTCTCTCTAACCCTAGGCAGATTCCTCTGTGCTTGAAGGAAGGAAGCTGGTTAGAGTTTAGATATTAAACAATAGATGTGAAATGCTCACGTGGTGTCACCCAAATACAAGGAGGTACATCTTGACCAGGAAGTGGATACTAACCCCTGAGTATTTGGGAGCCTAAGGAGGGGGGATGTGTGTTCATAAGAGGATGAAGACAGAGCTCATCTTTTCAGAATGTCTGAAACCATTTCAGCCCCCAGCTTAGATTAAGTGTCTCTTGTACACAACGAGCTGTATTTCCCACTTTATTTTGTTCAATGTGGCCAAATCAGGGAGGGCTAAATCAAGTCTGTGAATGGATAATTCAAACCCTAATTTTTCCACCACTTAATATGGGCCTGTGTGTTTCTAAGGGCAGAATGGACCTGTTTTGTCTAGTGGTTTGTCTATCAGAAATAGTTGGACTGTATATCTTATGACTTAAAGATCCCTAGAGATACTTAGAAATTCAGGGTGACTATTTCTGGCTGGATGGGTGGGTATGGAGTGGCTGCTGATGGGGGACATAGGGCTTGAATGGAATCTTGGACTAGGGTAAAGCACTTGCTTAGCATGCGTAAGACCCATGTTCAACCCCCAGTACTACCAGAAAAAAAAAATCTTGAGGCAGCTCCTGTCTTGACTACAAGATTTCCTCAGAAGTTCCTACCTATATGACTCCTTTCCCAGGGTGAGAACCAACACAGGGGCCATTCTTGGGCAGGGCAAGAGAGGCCGGCCCTGACTCAGCATGGCTTCCTTGCCACCTGCAGGTTGCACCGGGTCCAGTATGAGATGCCTCTCTGTGATGACGACTCCACCTCCAAAACCATGCACCTCATGGGAGACTTCTCTGCCCCCGCTGAGTTCTTTGTGACCCTTGGCATCTTTTCCTTCTTCTATACAATGGCTGCTCTAGTCCTCTACCTGCGCTTCCACAACCTCTACACAGAGAACAAACGCTTCCCACTGGTGGTGAGTGAGCACAGCCCAGAGGGATGGGACCAAGAAATGGAGGGGCCATTTGTTAGAAGGCTGAAGTCAGAGACGGAGGGGATGTCAAAAGCGATGGCTTCTGAGTCCTTGATACCTTTGTGTGGAATGGAACCTCTGCCCTACCAACCTTTCTTGGTTTGTTTGCAGTCAGAGGAGGCAAAGTAGTATCTTTATAGAGCAGAATCTAGAGCTAGCCTAACTGGGTTCAAATCCTAGCACTTGCTCATAGTAACTGTGTGACATTAGACAAATTACTCAGCCTCTCGACACCTTAATTTCCTTGGCTGTAAAATAAAGATGAAGTAATGAATACTTGTGTCAAGTATCTTAGGAGGATAAAATATGTGTCTATGTACAACATATAGCATCTAGTTATTCTCACTGAGAGCTGTCTATTATTAGTATTATTTCCTTTACTTCCTCTGTATCTCAGACATTCAAGATGGGAAGTAGGCTTTAGAGACCTCAATTGTCTTCTGAATCTGCCTTCTTTGTTACTTATAGTTTGAACAGTGGTGGTCAAAGGGAGGCTGGGAGGAAAGAGTAGGGAGCTTAAGTCACTTGGGTTGCAAGGAGGGAGGGTTACCAGTGGATACTTTGGCAGCTCATTGCCTGACCTTAGTGCTAAGGGCAGGGGTATGGCAGTCTGAGTGGCAGCATTCCTCTGGTGGCACCGAACAGAGTCCTCTCAGCTGTCTTGGGACCTCGGGATTCTGGTGTGACAAGAGAAAAGAAAAGTGACTGGTGATCATGGGGCCATTCTGAATATGTCTTCTTCCCTCTGCTCCTCCTAGGATTTCTGTGTGACTGTCTCCTTCACCTTCTTCTGGCTGGTGGCTGCAGCTGCCTGGGGCAAGGGCTTGACTGACGTCAAAGGGGCCACACGGCCATCCAGCCTGACTGCAGCCATGTCCGTGTGTCACGGAGAGGATGCAGTATGCAGTGCCGGGGCCACACCCTCAATGGGGCTAGCTAACATTTCTGTGGTGAGACCTGTGTCTGGGAAAGGCATACTAGCCCAGCTGTCCCAGCTAGCTGGTTCTGAGAAGACCAGAGAAGGTGTCCCCAGAGCCCATAAGCTCCGCATCTAGACTAGTAACCCTGCATCTGATATTGACCTGAGAAGACACTTTGGATGAGAAGAACCCGAGTCACTCCTTTACCATCTCCCCTCCCCACTTTTAGTTGCCCTGGAGGCTACCCTTTCTTGCCCCTTTGGCCATATGTCTCATGAGTGTGAGCTTAGGGCAGGGACTGGCCTCAGAGCTGTGAGTGGACCATCGTGAGAGAGAAACTGCCCCTTGTCACTTAGCCTTCCCTACCGGAATGGGTTTGGGTGGCAGTGGTGGGTTCCGTGGGCAGGCAGACCAAGTTTTAACCGTTGTAGCTGTTGCAATGTTGAGGTATATCTCTATAAGCTGATAAATACCCACCCGCAGCATTAAGCTTCTCAAATGACCTCTTGTCTTCACAGCCACCCCATTCCCACTCAAAAAATGCTTCAGACCTCACCAAGGCCAACAACTGAAATGTTTAATGGCTAGTGCATCATGGAGCCTTCTGAAACCATGCCCAAGTCTGTCTTCCAATTTTTAATTGTTAAAATTTTCACATATCCAGCCAAATTGAAAATACTTTACAGGGAAGGCCCGCATAGTCACCACCTAAATATAACATTTCAGTGTACCTGTTTTATATGTATTTACCCATCTTTCCTTATTGTTATTTTTTGTTTTGATTTTTGAGACAGAGTCTTGCTATATAACTCAAGTTGTTCTTGAACATATATAGCCCAAGTTACCTTTGAATTCACGATTCCCTTGCCTCAGCCTTCTAAGTACTGGGATTACTGACTCATGCCACTACACGCAGCTTTTCTTTTCATTTGTGTTTTGAGATCCTATCTGTTGTGTGATTCAGACTGGTGTCAAATTCGCAACCTTCCCTCCTTAATCTCCTAAATGTTAGGATTAGGCAGGTGTAAACCATCATGCCTTGTTTATTGATGATGATATTAGTATTAGTATTAGTATTAGTATTAGTATTAGTATTAGTATTATTTTGAGACAGACTCTTACTATATAACCCTGGCTGACTTGGAACTCATTGTATAGAACAGACTGATCTCCAACTCATGGGGATCTGCCTGTCTCTGCCTTACAAGTACTAGGACTAAAGGTGTGTACCACCATGGTTAACTCAATCCATTTGTGAAAAAGCTTTTCAAAGTGAATTGCAAACATTGGTTCCATTCTCCCTAACTACTCTTTTGTTAGTTTTTTTGTTTTTTATTTTTTTGTTTGTTTTTCTTGCTTTCTCTCTCTCTCTCTCTCTCTCTCTCTCTCTCTCTCTCTCTCTGTGTGTGTGTGTGTGTGTGTGTTTTGAGGCAGGGTCTCTTAGTGTAGCTCTGGATGTCCTGGAACTATCTTATATATACCAGGCTGTCCTTGAACTCACAGAGATCCACCTGCCTCTACCACCAGAGTACTGGGATTAAAGGTGTGAGCCACTACCCCTCACTAAAAAACTAAAGGTTTTCAAAACATTCAAAATAAATATTTGAATAGAGCTGGTGTGGTGGCACACACCTGTAATACCAACAGCCTGTCAGGCAGAGTCAGGAGGGTTACAGGTTCTAAAACAGCCTGGGTACACAGAGAAAACGAACAACAGATGTTTGAACAAAGCCTTCCCTGAGTCTCTCTCCCTGGAGGAGTACCTTGGACAGCTCCAGGCCTCCTTCACCTCAAGCAGGCCAGACATGTGTTCCTCGATTTACTTAGCATTCCTGGGGCAGGATTCAACTAGGGACCAAGCTACAGTGAGGATGAGTACTTTGGATAGAGTTTAGACACTTTCACCAGAGAATCCCTTGATAGAGAGTGGCCTTGAACTCTGCCTCTATACCTAGTTCTCTGTGCACTTCCTCTTCCCGTTTCTCATGCGACTCCTCCTTGACTATTCTCACAAACTCTCTCGATTTCTTTTGTAGCTCTTCGGCTTTATCAACTTCTTCCTGTGGGCTGGAAACTGTTGGTTTGTGTTCAAAGAGACACCGTGGCATGGACAGGGCCAGGACCAAGGCCAGGGCCCCAGCCAGGAGAGTGCAGCAGAACAGGGAGCGTTGGAGAAGCAGTGAACAGCTGGCTACTCCCGACCTGGACAGCACCTCTTCATCTCCTCCGGCTTCCACAGGACCTTCCTTCTCCTCCAACTCCCTTCCCCCATCATTCTGGGCTTTGAGATTTGAGACGCTGGATGCGTAGGCCTCAGCTATTGGTAACCTGGGCAGTCCTCCACTGGCTTCCTAATCCCTCACCCTGCTGGAGCTGCAAACGGCGGCAGGAACTCAGTGCTTCTTGTCCACTGCCTGGACTCAGGCATCTTCCTGGGCTTCCATTTGTGTTCTCAGGCCTCTGAGAAAGAGCCTCTGCTTGCTGCGGGTGAGGGCAGGAAACTAGAGTCCTAATACTGGTCTCTAAAAGCTGCCCTGCTATCACTTGTCTAGTCTCCGCGCAGTGGGGGAGGGGAAGTCAGCCGGCAGCCTCGCCCAGATTCCCGATTCCCATGTGGAGGGCCCGGCAGTGGTTTGATGACACCCGTCAGTGGTGTCGTCTGGTCTCCGTATCTTATCTCTAGTCCTCCCAGAGCCCAGTGTGCTCCCTAATTTCCTCTCTGGCCTCTGTTTGTCCACAGCTTCCACCATGTGTGAAACAGGGAGACCCATTGCCCTATCCACGGGCCCTCTTCGGGTCCACATGAGGCCGGGGCTCAGTGGGAGCAGACAGAGTTGCCATTGTGTCGCAGCCTCAGGGAAGAGAGTCAGGAAAGTTGCTGGCAGAATATGTTTTCCAGGCCCTCAGTTCTCCCTCTCCCTCAGCTGGGACACTTCCAGTAGCTCCCTAAACTCCACGTACTCATGAAACCCCCAGCTCCCTTCTCCTTCTTGGGCTTGGTTTTGTCTCACACTTAGGAAACAAGATGAGAAGGCCAGGAATATTTCCACTTCCTTATCCCACCCCACTCCCCCACCTGACAGCCTGTCTCCCTTCCCTAACCTTTTGGAGATGAGGCATTTAAGATCTTTTTTTTTAAAAGTCTGTCCAGGCCTTCCTTTCATTCCTGTGGGCGCTGGGAGGGCCTAAAGGACCATCATGAGGCTGAGGTGCCCAGGAGTCCCAGGACATGGATAGATGGCCCCACTTGTCTCTTACTGTCCGCTCATTTTCTCAAACCAGCACCTTTTCTAGATCTTTCATACCTTTCCTTTCTCATTTTTACAAAGAGACGTTCTCTCTCCTCATCTCTTGAAATCCTCCCTTGCTTCTATATAGTGGCCAGACTCTACCCCTTCCCCAATCCTGGGCAGCCCGATGCTATTGGTGCTTCTTCACTTCCATATTTGTTTCGGTGGTCTCCTCTTCCTGGTACCTCCTTCCATCCCTCCTTGGGCCCCAAGGTCTCAGGGCACCAACTGGATAAATACCATCTGCTTCCTATCCAGATCAAAACCCCTTGGTCTCCCCTGGCAGTAGGGCTGCTCAGGGAGAGATGAAGAAGGAAGAATCCAGCCATTTCCCAATTTAGTACCAACTGGCCCACTTAGTATTCCAAAGATGAACATGTTCTGTGCTAATCTGTCCTCAAGACAGGGCCCAACCCTCTCCAGCCTCCTCATCTTCCTCAATGCTACCCACATCAAGATGTGGATTAATTGGGTTTCCAGGGCTTAGAACCCTTAACTTTGGGCCATCCATTTCTTCTTTGAGTTATAATTCCCCACTTGAGAGGGGGGAGTATGATATTTACACACTTCTAGATGCTCCTGAGCCCTTCATTAAAAGAATTTGGAATTTTTGTTTTCTGTTTTAGATTTTAGGGAAAGAATTTAAGGAGGGAAAAAGTTGATGGGGGTGAGAACGTTCCTAAATCTGAAACTGTCTATCCTAAGTTGTCCCCGTGGTTAAGGACGAGGAGGAGAGTTTTGCCTACAGCTCTAAAGATACAAAGAACAAAGGGGTGACCTTCATTTTTCTTCAAGCAAGCCCCTGTGGGGATCTGTGAGCAGCTTCTATTCGAACTGTTTGGATTCTGCGTCTATATTTATAATTTATTTGAAACGTGATGGATAAAGTGTTCTCATTTGGGGCCTAAGTTAGCAACTGGCCCATCACCTGCTTTAGAAAGGGAAATGTCCACTGAGCACTCTCAGCCCAGAGGTCTCTCTAGGACTGAGAAGGCTCTTCCTCACCAAGATTCTGACTGGTTCATGGCCAGAAGAGCCTTGGTTTAGGTTGTGGCCTCTCTCTCCATGGTCACCCTAAGAGGAAAGACCAGTTCACCTCATTACCTCTAGGGGGCTGAGCAGGGGTAAGAGCCAAGGGCAGGGCTGTCCTCACAGGACTCTCCATCCAGGGCTGGCACCACCGCTTTGCCTAGTTAGGCCTGAAGTAGGAGAAGGTGTCTGGTTTCTCTAGCTGTTGCAGGAGGCCAACAAGCAGGGGACTTGCCCTTTGCCCTGGTAGACTCTGACCATGTGGAGACGCCCATCCTGGACCTTTTTTAGACATGAGTTCCCTTCAACATCCCGACCACGGGTCTCCTAATTCTGAGATTGCAAATCAAGGATGCGGGGAGAATGTTGCATGCTGTTTTCTGGTGCTTGTTATAACACATTTGAATAAACAGTGCTGAGAACATTTGCCACAAAGAAGCCAAGACCCGAGGACTTCTGGGAATTTCTTTCCTCTCCTTTTCCCTTGTTCCATGTTCCTGGACAAATATCAGCATTTCTACCAAGACATCCCTCGACTCCTCTCCACTCTGCACCCTAGGCAATCGAGTCTGTTGGCTGAGCAATTGTTCTTGGCAAGCCCGTCTGGTGACATCGACTCTTTTGGTGGCACCCAATTAGTCCAAAGAAACTGAGACTCATTAGCAAATTTGGATCAAACTCAAAAGGCAAAAGATAGTGGCTTCCACAATGCTGTCTCCATTTGCTCTCCTACCATCTGTGACCCAAAGGAGGAGTCGAGGGCCATATGCTTCCCTCTCTACTAGAAGGTTCATGCTATACAAACCTGCACCTCCATCTCCTTCAGACAGACAGTCGTGTGTTACATTTACATTCCCCAGAGAAATGTACTTGGACACAGTTTTACATTTAATCTCATCAAGTTCCTGGGCCTCTTAGGGATCACCTATGGGTGAGTCTTTGGCTTACAACTTCTGCCCTTGGATATTATTCTTTATATAGTTAAACTGTTCTTATATGGAAAGCAGGAAGTCTGCGGTCTTAAAGTCACAGACCTTGACTTATTTGCTCCCAAACTTGGTTTCTTTTAGGCAAAGGGATGCAATATGGCGTGAGGTGTGAGGTATTGAAAGAAAAAGAGGATTAATATTTCATTTCCAACGAGAATGGGGAAGGAGGTGGAGGCAGACTTTTGTCCCTTGTGTGAGGGAAGAAATATTATCGGCAGAGAAGGTGGGTGATTAAGGTACTTTCTGGACCTTAGCGAGTGGGGGGAAGATAGATATGATGAGAAACCTCCCTATGCCAAGGCTTCGGTAGCAGCTTTTCCAGCGGTGAAAATATTCATTAGAAAAAGAAGCCGAAATGATGGATGGAATCAGGGTCCAGCCAGGATTTGGGAAGAGGCGGTGCAGGTTATCGATCGCAGTTCCCAGGAGGAGAGAGATGCATCAGCAGAGACACCGCAAACATCAGAAGCCTCGGGGCCACCCTAGTTCCGGGGCTGGTTCTGGCTCCGGAGATAGCCTTCTGTCATACTGACAGGTGATCTTGGCAAGCTCAGCCAGGTCCTCCCAAACCCAGACAACAGCACCTCCAACCCTCGGTTCTGCATCAAGGCAGCGTGGGTTTCCCACAGAGGAACAGCACAGGAGCTGGGGCCCTCCCCCACTCCAACCCCTGTGTCCTTCAGCACGTCCTGCAGACTCCCTCCCCTTGCCCTTCTGATTCACTGCGCCCACCTCCCTGCACCTACCCCATTCGATCTACAGGGGAGCAGAGTCGCTTCGTGGCCGCCAGCCCAGGAAGGGGCGCCAGCCAGCTGGCGGATGCACGGCTTTAGAGGGTTATCTTGGGCAGTGAGAGGTTTGGGGCTCGGGTGTGCATAGTAAGCTTGGGAGAGCGGACTGGTGGCGCAAAGAATGTGTGCAGAGGGGCTGGAAGAGGGTATCCCGAGGTTTTGATCTCTCCTTCCCCGCGTGCGATTGTGCATTTTGGA
>CABHPQ010137218.1:0-14442 GCA_902168405.1 Peromyscus aztecus | reverse complement strand
CTGTAGATTTCTGGCATGGCATTTTGGGCACCTGTCGATGTCAGTCTCTGTCCACAGGGGTCGGTTCCAGTTCCATGCCGCTCTGGGACTTCCAAGGCAGCACCATGCTTACTAGCCAATATGTGCGTCTGACCCCTGACGAGCGCAGCAAAGAGGGCTCGATTTGGAACCACCAGGTGAGTCTTTTCCAAGAGTCTAGACACCAGTGATGCAGTAATTTCTGCCTCAGCAGCCAAGCTGAGTTTATACACATGCGCCTTTTTTGTCCTGCCAATTTTCTGTCCTGGTCTCACAAGTAGTAAGAGAGAACCCATATCGTGTAGTTACTGTGTGTCGGAAGCTGTGCGAGACACTGAACACTTTTCACTCTTAATTTCTTCAGAAGACATGCAAGGTAAGTAATGATATCCCCATTTTAATGACTTAAGTCACTTAACAAGAAATGAGTGGAGTTGTTAAACTCAATTTAACCCACCTAATCGTGGGAAGGATGAAACTGTATCCTTACTGAGTATTTTGCTGTGTGGTACTGACCTTGCCACACCTTGTTAGATTTAATTCTCCAACAAGGCTTTTGGAGTAGATGGATTTGATGCCGTCATGCAGAGGCAGTATGCCAGTGAACGGCATAAATAGTGTTTCAGCTGACCTTTCTGATCTCCACCCTCAGCAATTCACTGGATACACCTGATGCCGCTGGTAGGCGGTGGGAGAACCCCTTTGACATACTTCGACCAATTCCTGTGCTTGGCTGAGGCTTGTCAGCAGTTATATCTCCACCGGACCTACCGTGGCCTTTGCCTTGGAGGTCAGGAGCCTGAGATGCCATTGTCTTGTGGTGTGGGAGCAAAGCTGTGCAGTGTCTACACGGAGGAAGGATAGGTTGGGAAAGGGAATAATTTGGGCATAGGCATGGCTTGAAAAGAAACCTGCTTCTCCCCAGCCTGCCTGATCTAACTTTCTCTCCACCCACACTATTGGCCAGTGTCCTAGTTTTCCCATCTCTGTGCTCTTAGCCCTTCTGGCTGATTTTGTCATTTAGTTCCGGAAGACTCCACTGTCCTCGTGTGGCCTCATTTGCTGGTTCTGTCAGCACCTCCCCTCTTTCTGCCTCGTGCCTCCACACTGCAGCTAGGGGCGTCTGTGGATACTTTTCTCCATTCAGCTTTGGCTGCGATCTTCAGAGCCTGAGGCCTTTTGTGAATGGAAAACTACATTATGTCCGCACAGTCTGTCTCCTGGAGACTGGCATCTCCAGTCCTTCTGTCAGTTTGTTCCGGCCTATCTGGCTGCCTTCTTCCCCTCAGGACCTTTGCACTTGTTCACTCTGTCTGGGACAATGCCTCCTGGTTATTTGTGACTGCTCCTTGGTTACTTCTCATCTTTTAAGTCTGGGTTCAAATGCCACACACTCCAAGTATTTGATTAATTATCTCAAACCACCCCCACCCCTGTCACCCCAAATCACAGTGGTCATATCATTATTCTGTCTAAGTCTTTTCAAATACTTTTTTTTTTTTTTTTTTTTTTTTGGTTTTTTCGAGACAGGGTTTCTCTGTGCAGCTTTGCGCCTTTCCTGGAACTCACTTGGTAGACCAGGCTGGCCTCGAACTCACAGAGATCCGCCTGGCTCTGCCTCCCGAGTGCTGGGATTAAAGACTTGCGCCACCACCGCCCGGCTCAAATACTTTTTTTGCTCTTTTTTATTTTATTTTTGTGGTGCTCTAGATTGAACCCCGGTTCAATTTATTTATACAGAAATTATATTTGTACAGAAGAGGGCACCAGATCTTGTTACAGATGGTTGTGAGCCACCATGTGGGTGCTGGGAATTGAACTCAGGACCTCTGGAAGAGCAGTCAGTGTTCTTAACCTCTGAGCCATCTCTCCAGCCCCCTGAACCCCGGTTCTTATGCATGCCAGGCAAGGCGAGCATGGCACCACTGAAGTACGTGTATGGCTTGGATACTACTACTTTAGGTGGTAATGTAACCTTGTCTTTTTCATAGAAATCAGTTTAATATATCATTAAGTCTTGTTTTGTAAAAAGCAAGGTAAAAATATTAGTAGAACTGTTAGGAATTAGGTTTATCCACAAGGAGCAGACACATCCAAGGTAGTGATCTTGTAAGGAGCTTGTAAGTGGCTGATGGTTAGCGTAGTCAGTGGTGATGTCAGAGGACCAAGAACATCCTGCGCTTCCTTTGGGTACATTGCAGCCTTCCCTTGTTCAGCTCCAAGACTTTTGCTGCTGGACCCTGCTGACTGTTTTTAAATGTTTGCAGCTCATTTATACTTCTGGAAAGACATTGCTTGGAACTCTTAGAAGTTCCTATTTAATGTTTCCTCACAGAGCTGCAGTTCTGTTTTGTTTTGAATCTCTTTCACTTGTATTCCATGTGGGAGAGGCACTGGATGAGCAAACACTGACCCAGTACTCCCTGCCTCCTGAGCTGGCTCGGAGGAGGGGAATAGAACTTCCAAGTGCCTGATGTCTGAGCACAGGACATGGGAGGCTGAGAGGGCCACTCTGCTCTCACTAGAGGGTCTTATGTGAAGGCCACAGTGGCCTTTAAGCTTGCTTATTGTTGTAAGTGTGCCAGGCCAAAATTCTATATCCCCTTCCTCTTTTAAAAAGTTGATACTGAGGCTGGGTAGGTAGGTGAGTGGGCAGAGTGTTGGTAGTACAAGCCTGAAGACCCAAGTTCAGGTCCGCAGCACTCATGTAGAAAGCCTGGTACCTGGCTGGCTGTAATTTAACTCTATGGGGGCAGAGACAAGAGGATTCTGGAAATTGCTGGCCAGCCCGTTTAACCAAATCTGTGAGCTCCAGGTTTAGAGAGAGACTTTCTTTTTTAAAAAAAGTGAATGGGCTGGAGATATGACTTAGCAGTTAAGAGCACTTGCTGCCCTGGTAGAGGACAGAGAGTTTGTGTCTGTGTGTCTGAATGTACGTACCCACATCAGGTGGCTCAAAACTGCCTGAATCTCTAGCTCCAGGGTGTTCCACGCCCTCTTCTGGCATTTTTAGGCATCTGCACATGCACATAGATTAAAAAAAAAAAAAAAAGTTGACGGGTGTGGTAGTGTGCACCTTTAATCCCAGCACCTGGGAGGCAGAGGCAGGCAGATGGATGTCTGAGTTCAAGACCAGCCTAATCTACTTAGGAAGTTCCCGGCTAGCCACAATTACATGGCGAGACCCTCTCCCCAAGAAATTGTCTTGGGTTCAAATATCTGTGAAGGGACAGTGGGACAGTTAGGTGGTTGTCTAGGCCCTGGGTTCAACTCCCAGCACTGCAGGAAGACTTGTAAAGGATGTAGTTTCCAGCATGCCAGATAGTGATGTTTTTATAACAAGACTGTTTAGATGGTACTAGTGTATAATATCGTAACTCAAGAGGCTGAGACAACATTTCTGAGAGTTTGAGACCAGCTTGGACTATGGTGTGAGACCCTCTCTTGAAAAAAACAAATCAATCCAAGCAAACAAATAATTATGCTCAATTTGAATTTATTCATCAGGGTTTTGTTTTGTTTTTTGAGATGGTCTCATCTAGCTCAAATTTGACCTCAAATTTGCTACATAGTCAAGAATGATCTTGAGTTCCTGATCTTCCTGCTCGGTCTCCCAAGTGCTTAGTTTACAGGCTGTACCGCCGTGCGGTAGAGCACATCAGGGATGTGTGTTGGTGTAGCTGTGTGCGTATGTATGCATGAAGAAGCCGGAGGGCAACCTCGGCTGTTTCTCAGGAGCCAGTCTCTCACTGTGGCCTTAGAGCTTGCTATCTGGCTGGTGAGCCTAATGGATCCGTCTCCTTCCCAGCACTGGCAGTATACGTGCATGCCACCATGTCAGGCTGGACAGGGTTTCTCTGTGTAGCCAGGCTGTCCTGGAACTCACTATGTAGACTAGGCTGGCCTCGAACTTGGAGATCCATCTGTCTCTGTCTCTGTCTCTACCTCCCAAGTGCTGGGATTAAAGGCATGTGCCACCATGCCCTGCCTACCACCTTACTTTTTGAGACAGGGGTCTCTAACTGAACCTGGAACTTGCCATTTCAGCCAGACTGGCCAGCCAGACCCCAGAACTGCCTATTACAGTCTCCACAGCTCTGGGTGCCCCTGTGTCTGCCTTTTATGTGGGCACAGGGGCCACACTCAGGTCCCCATGCTGGTGCAGCAGCACAGCACCTCATGCACTGAGCCACCTCTTACCTCCACTTCATAGGACTCCAAAACCGCTCCTATAAAATAGAAAGTCATGTGTACAAATTCTGAGAAAATGTTTACTTTCTAGACCAGTGGGAATCGTAGTATACCAGGGTAACCCACTACACCTGGCTTTTTACTTTGTTATTTTGTGAAATAGAGTCTTGCTCTTTTTCCCTGGTTGGCCTTGAACTCTTCAGTCTCAAGTGATTCTCTTGTCTCAGCCTTCCATGTATCTAGGACTAGGCAAACATCACTGTAATGATTTCTAAGCTGATCAATCTGCTTTCTGTTTTGTTGAAGCAGTGCTGTAGAAGCTATCTAACTTGTTTCTACAAGGTTATTCTGGTTTCCTTGTTCTGGTGTGGTAACAAGCATTAGGACTTCTGTGAACTCATGGGATAAGAACTGTGCCCTTGCCGGGCGGTGGTGGCGCACGCCTTTAATCCCAGCACTCGGGAGGCAGAGGCAGGCGGATCTCTGTGAGTTCGAGGCCAGCCTGGGCTACCAAGTGAGCTCCAGGAAAGGCGCAAAGCTGCACAGAGAAACCCTGTCTCGAAAAACCAAAAAAAAAAAAAAAAAAGAACTGTGCCCTTGTCGGGTGGTGGTGGCACACACCTTTAATTCCAGCACTTGGGAGAGAGAGCCAGGCAGATCTCTGTGAGTTCAAGGCCAGCCTGGGCTGCAGAGGGAGATCCAGGAGAGGTGCCAAAGCTACACAGAGAAACCCTGTCTCGGGCAAACAAAAAAAAACAACAACAACAAAAAAAAAGAGCTGTGCCCTTACAAAGCAGCTTCTAAGTCAATTTCAAACTGCATTGCACCTGTTTTAAGTCATGTTACTCTTCAGTCTTCAATCTGGAGTTGGTGAAGGTGTTGGGAGGCCTGTGGTCCCCTGGGACTGTTCCGGGCCCTTGGGTTCCGACTGCGCCTTTTCCTGCCACTGACCGTCATGTGTGCTTTCTCCCTTCCCTTTTCGATTGTCCTTTTGTCCCAGGCTGGGCTTGACCAGCTTGGGCTTTTTCCTCATGTGTTGTCTTCAGGAGCAGGGTCTTCATCAGTTATTTAGTCCTTTGTAAGCCCTCATCTCTGAAATAAAACAAAGGACTGAGGAGATGACTCAGCAGATCAAGGTGCCTGCTGCTCAGGCCTGACACCCGGGTTGGACCCAGAACCCACAAGTTGTTCTCTAACCTACACACTCAACCTACACACTCATGTTGTGTTTTCTCCACAAATAATAGTAAATAAAGGTTAGAGACAAGAACGGCAGGTCTAGTGAGTTCTGCTAAGAGTTTAGGGAAGAAAAGGGCGTCTGACACACGGGGTTCAATCCCGCACTGCAACAGTGCGTACATGAAGGAATGAAGTAGCACAGAGCTTAGATTGGGGTTTCGTCTCACATCTCTTTCCATTTACATGAGATATGATGACTGACATGTTAGGGTTAGCCTTCTCTCTTACTGTTTTCCTTCTGTCTCTCCCTGTCCTCTTCTCTCTGGTCTTGACAGCTTGAGTTGAGCATTTCTTACTCATTTTTCCTCTTTTATTATTAGTCTGGAAGTCATTTGCTTGTTTCTCAGGGTTTTTATTCTTATTCTTATTATTTATGTTTACATTTGTGCTTCTGTGTGGGTGCAAGCGTGTGCAGGGTGCCTGTGAAGGCTAGAAGGTCCCCTCAGATCCCCTGGAACTAGAGTTAGAGGCAGTTGTGAACTGCCTGAGCTGGGTGCTGGGAACTGAGCCGAGGTCCTCAGAAGAGCGGCCACTGCTCTTTAATCACTTGCATGGTTATACTAGATGACAAGTGTACAGATGTCTAAGCACCTAGGAGGCAGAAGTGGGAAGTCTGCCAGCTCAAGGCCCTCCTGAGCTACATAGCAAGACTCTGTTTTATAATGACAGGGCTGGAGGTGCACACAACCTGGCTTTTGTCTGTGACACTCCAAAAACAGCCTTTCCCAAACATGCACACACGCGCGTGGGCACGCACGCAGGCACGCATGCACACGCATGCCACATCCACGTTTACCAGAGTCTTTTTTTTTGTTGTTTGTTTTTCAAGACAGGGTTTCTCTGTGTAGCTTTGCGTCTTTCCTGGAACTCACTCTGTAGACCAGGCTGGCCTTGAACTCAGAGAGATCCGCCTGCCTCTGCCTCCCGAGTGTGGGGATTAAAGGCGTGTGCCACCACGGCCCGGCCTTTACCAGAGTCTTACGGAGAATGTGTAGTTTTATACTTCCTTTCTTCCTGGACAGTGCCAGGGCCTTAGGACCCTGTTCGCCCTATTACTAGCCTTTACTCAGTCCCTGGTGGTGTGAGCGTGCGACACTGAGCAGTCAGGTACTGCTATGGGTTCTGTCTCCGAACTGACTGGGTTCGCCACCGTTCTTCCTTCCTGAACCTCTGACTCCCACGTGGATCTGGATCATTTTCCTTCTCCCAGTGACATTGGGAGAACACAACTGCCCAGGTGGTCTAAAGCATCTGACCTCCACAGACACCTGCACTCACCTCTGCATGCACATACTATGTACATACAATAACCAAGAGTAATGAGTACACCTTTAAAAAACAAACAGAAACAACACACATTAACAAAGACTCTTGAGGTCCAGCCCCTTATAGTCTTTTCCCAGAGCTCCAGAAGAGATGCTACCAGGGGCAAATTTAATCTGAGGGATGTTGGGTGAATCTACACACACGAAACTCTTTAGTCCACTCACTTTATTCTTCTGAGTCAGTTCTCTCTCTACACAGCTTCTATTCTGTTCTCACACTCAGCTCCTTTCTTGCCCGATTCTCTCTACATTTTTCTGCTGTTCTCTTTATGTCCTATCTTGGGTCTCCCATCTTAGTCCTGCCCTGGCTCAGTTCTCCACCTTAGTTCTTTCCAAGTCTCTGAGGTTTACGTTATATACCCGTGCAATCAGCAATACTCTGGCCAAAGCAAGGTCACGTGTCGTAAATTCCCTTCGGGTCAAACAAGGAGGTGATAAGATCCACACAAAGAGGAGCAGTAATTGTCAGCTGTCATTTGCAACCCAAAAGGGAAGTGGCTAATGGGGAATGAATTAATAACTAAGGGCTAAATTTGGTTAATAGATCAAAAAGGGAATTTATGTGCTCAAACTGTATTCTTAGAAATGGTTAGAAGCTGGGCAGTGATGGTGCACGCCTTTAATCCCAGCATTTGGGAGGCAGAGCCAGGTGGATCTCTGAGTTCGAGGCCAGCCTGGTCTACAGAGTTCCAGGAAAGGCGCAAAGCACACAGAGAAACCCTGTCTCGAAAAACCAAAAAAAAAAAAAAAAAAGAAGAAGAAAGAAATGGTTAGAAATGTTAGGATTCTATAAGTCACTAAAGTTGTGAGTGAAAATAAAACTGCCTTTTTTTTCCTTTGGCACCATATCTGTCCAAACTTATCTCGGCTTTTCTGGCAGAGTGGTGGATGTGTACTTGGTAGCTAGGCAACCTGCATCACAGCTTGATGTACCTGGTATGTAAAAGCCCTTTTGTTCTGAGTTAATTGTTAAAGGGAGTTTTAGTTTTGTTTTGTTTTTTGTTTTTTGTTTTCTGCACACAGAAAGCATTTAATAAAAGTTAACTTGAGTAGATGGTGGCCTCCAGACTGGGAAGCGCCTGAGGCCCATGTGAGTGGGGGCGGGGTGGCGCCCAGAAGATGTGGAGTCTGAGCACCCAGTGCTCAGGCCCCTGTTCCTGGCAGTTCGCCATTGGGGTGGTCAGTACACATAATAAGAGATTTAATAAAATTGATGCTTTTCTTAATAGCGTTTCAACCCCTTCTCCCATCGTTTCTAGATGTTGAGTTATGTTGGGTCATTCTTTGCCCAGTGTGCTCACCTCGTCCTTAGCATTGCACTTTTCCATGCTAATGAACTCCAGCAGGATGCTGGCCACAGTTGTTAATGCATGACTCAAGGGCTCACTTTGACTTCTAGAACTTACACGAAGTTATGGGACCAGTGTAGACAAATCTCCAAAAAAGATGATTCATAACAAGTAAAGGGAGTTCTTTAGAACTAGAGATAACACTGGAAAAAGGAGGGTTAGGCTTAATTAACATATCCACCTGGCCTGGGCAGTTGTCTCAGTGTAAATTTTTACCTTCTCTCAGGAGCTAACAGATAATCTGAATGCTTATCTACCTGAAGTCTGTCCTAGGAGGTCTGGGAAGTATCTCAGATAAAATACTTTTGTCCAGAGAAGGTCCTGGCCAGATGTTGCTAATGACAACAATTTCAGAAAGGCCTGAAATTAGGGGTCTTGGCTGTGTGGCTGCTGTCAATACAGTTGGGGGATGTTATCCAAATACTCCAATTGTATAGGGGAAGTTGTGCCCAATGAATGATCAACCACACTGTTGGAAATTCTTGGGAAAAGAATCAAATGGGAAAGCTACAATAGCACACAGGAAATTCACTGCAGGAAACAGCTAATACATTCAACAGCCAATATTACCAAGACTCTTTGAGGCTTGGCTTTATCCTCTGGAAGAGCCCTGCTCTTCTGGGTATTAGTTTTTGCCATTGTCAGATGAATTCCTACTTCATATTTTTGCGGCTTGTAGCAACAAATGGCGTCACATTGGGGTGGAAGGGAGAGCTCATGGCAAAACTAGGAGTGGCCAGTACCCACTCCCAGGTGTCCTTGGAGAGCTCAACTTTTTGTGTGGGTTTATCGTTTTGAGATGGATTCTAGGCAAGCACTCCACCAATAAGCTACCCTAGCTCCTCTCATCAAACCACGCTTGCATTGGGAAGTACACTCATTCGTATCCAGAAGGTAGTGTCTCGTTACTGTCAGTCTCCTTTGGCTATGGGGCTGTGGGTTTGTGGCAGTCACAAATCTCTGCTGCTTTGTTCCAGTCTCTTGTCTCATTTGGAAATTGAATTATTTGTGCCCTTTCCTCTGGGAACTTACTCAATTCTTAACCACTCCCCGCCCCCCATTCTTGGTTATTTCTTCTGAGTAACCTTGTATATATTAATTATCTCTGTTGTTTGTCCATTATGTTATATGTTCTGAAACTGTTTCTTAGTGTGAGTTTAAGAATAGCACTAACCTGCTAAATTCCCGTATTTGTCTTTTAGCCCCTTGGACGTAGTTACTGGGAGCAGTCTCTGGAGTTCTCTGCTTCCTTGAGTTTTCATTTGTACTGTCTCTTTGATGCCTAGTTACCTGTCATCTCTGCTGACAAAAACATTTGTACAAGAAAGTTGAGGACTGGCAGAGTTGCTTAGCTCCAATTACAGGGATGAAGAGGACGTGTGTAGAGCTGAGTCCCTCCCTGGGTGGGCCCTTCTAGTATACTTTTAGCCTTCAGACCCAACTGGGGCAAGGCCTCCATCTCCCGCAGCAGGCCTTGGATTGGGTTCCTTGTCCTTCTGTCTTTAAGATCTAGCTGTTATCTCTTAGCTGCCTCTTCCAGAATTCATGACTGTGCCCAGACCAGAGAAATTCCAGAATTGGGGAAACCCATGCTGCTGTGCACTGTGATGCAGGTCCTTGCTAGTTTCACACTCTAGGGCCAAGCTGGGTCCCCAGTGCCTTCTGATATATGAAGCTGATGAATCAATGCACTAGCCACATTGACTGTGTTGGGACATAGTGTATTCTAATTTTTGAATAGACATTTGCCTGGTTACAGGAGTAGTATGTTTCATTGTGCTATCAAGTTCTTTGTGTTTGTTTGTTTTTGTTGTTCCCAAACCAAGTCCTTTTTCCCTTTGGGAACTGTGCAAAGAGTAACAGGATCACCTCTAATTGAATAGTTGGACAGATTTTTATTCATGACCAAGAATTGAAGTGGGAGATAAACTTGAAAATCAACTTCTCAACCTTGAAGATCAGGAGATTATGAATACAGGGTAAGAGATCTAAGTTGGGGTGGGTGGAAGAGTCGGAAGGGAAGGACGGTCGTGTGTGGGGGTGAATGTCTCCTGAAGTCAGACACACAACCCCTTTTCACCCCTTGTGGCTCGTTCCTTTTGGAAGTTGACATGGCTGCTGTCAGCTTCCTGGCACTGGAGTTGTTATGCAGCTGACGTGGACAGGATTGTGACGATGTTAGAGGTGCCTGTGCTGGCTCTGGCACCATCTCCTTTCAGCCAGGCCACCTGATAAATAGCTCAGGCTGAGGCAGAAGTAGAGGGAGGTTGCTGTCTCGGTCAGGGCTACCACTGATGTGATGAACACCGTGACTGAGAGCTCCAAGGGGAGGAAAGGCTTTATTTCACTGTACAGCTCCTGAGGGAGGCCAGGTGGGAACCTGGAGGCAGGAGCTGATGCAGAGGCCGTGGAGGGGCTCTCCCACATCAGTCATCAATCAAGAAAATACACCAAGACTTGCTCATAGGCCAGTGTGGGGGCTGGGGCATTTTCTCAATTGAGATTCCTTCTTCCCAGATCATTCTAGCTTGCATCAAGTTGACATAACACTAGCCAGAACAGTGACCTGGGGTTGTTGTGAAGGGGTCACCCTCAGAGTTGCCCGTCGTTGGGCCCTCCTCCTCTGCTGTTTGCCTGCTTGTCTGTCTTGCCAGCACACCAGGCCTTAGCTACCAGTGTCTGTGGTATCCAAGTCTGAGTACGCTTGAGATTGGCATTGTTAAATGGTTTCGTCAGATTGAGTGGGGTGTGGTGGCACATGCCTGCAATTCCAGCACTCAGGAGGCTGTGGCAGGAGGATTGCTTTGAGATTGAGGCCAGCCATGGATACTTAACAAGACCCTGTCTCTCACACACACACTTTAAATTTTCAAAAAAGAGTAAAGAACCTGTGGGGGTGGGAGGCTGGGCAAAGTGATGGATTCCTTTAATCCCAGCACTCGGGAGGCAGGAGCAGGAGGATCTGAGTTCAAACACAGCCTGGTCTACAAAGCAAGTTCTGGGGGATGGGGAGGGACTAGAGAGAAAGATGGCTCAATGGTTAAGAACACTTGCTGCTCTTCTAGAGGACCCGTGTTCCATTCCTAGCACCCACATTGGCTCATAGCTGTCTGTAACTCCAGTTCCAGGAAATCCAGAGCTCTTAGACAGACAGACAGACACACACACACACACCACACAATGGGCAGGAAAAAAGTATAGTAAAAATAAATGGTTAAAAAGGAAGGGGGGGCAGCTTGAAGCCCCACCACTAACCGAGAGTCTCTCTTCATCTGCACTGGATGTTAACGACCTCTTGTCTGCTGCCATCATGATGGGGCAATGTCTTGTTTCAGTTTATTTTTCTAAATGAGTCACTTTGTATGGCAGGCTATATAGCTCAGGCTAGCCTAAAATTGGAATGTTTCTGGGATTATGGGCATGCTTGTTACCATGCCCCAGCTTCCGATTGAGTCCTTAATCACTGTTCACTCACCTGTCTCTGTCAAAGTGTGTGCTGACACCTCAGTTTTCCCCAAGAAGCCCCCTGGTGGTTAGCAAGGCCAGGAAGTTTCCCTCAGTGTAGGTAGAACTGTACACTTGCTGTCCTCTACTGCTGGGAGCACCACCCTGAACAGCCCAGCCACAGCACTGGTACCTCATTCAGTCAGGGCTGGGTTTGTCTGAGGCTTTCTGGCCAGGAATTGGGCTTTTCTTTTAGCCAGACCTGGGTGTGAGTTCTGGATAGCAGTGGTCCAGCTGTTTGAGAAAGATTTTAGAAGAGAAGCCAAGGGCTGTAAAAAGGATTAGGTTTAATTTACATTAAATGTCTGCCAAAGTTTCAGTCAGACTTGGTTATGAATCAAGACCACTTTTTCATCTGCTGTGAACAAGTTTTTTTGCCTCAATGTTTTTTGTTTTGTTTTTTCATTTAAAATATGTGACTTAAGCCAGGCAGTGGTAGCGTGCGCTTTTAATCCCAGCACTCAGTGGGCAGGGCCTCTGTGAGTTCGAGGCCAGCCTGGTCTACAGAGTTGTGGGGCGTTTACCCACCAACCCCACAGCTTCCCAGAGTTTTCTTGAGTGTGAGCAGCAGGAAATATTAGATAGAAGGATTTATTGCGGAGAATATCGCGGAGATAAACAGAAAGTAAAGGATAGCCTCGAGAGGGCCTGGAACCTTTTCCAACGGGCCCCCGACTGTCTCTGCCCCAGGGTTTTTATAGAGACACCAAGGGGTGGAGCAAATGACCTCCTCCCCCAGCACAGCCAAGTACAGACCATCTCAGACACCTGCACTCAGGCCCGTGGTCCTAATCATCCTCTATGCGGACCTGCTGGGTAAAGCCACGAGGAACCCGAGAATGGGCTCCCTCAGGTCCCCCTTTCTTAATATATAAAAAATAACTATTAATGGCTTACAGCAATCTCCATAGCTGTTACACCTCCCAGTATGGGAGTAGAGGATGATAAAGATGGCATTTCTCTTTTGAATTAGGTCCAAGGTGACTACAGCATTCTTAGCTGCCTCAAGCCCTTTCTAAATCAAAAACTCTTAAGGCGACTACAAACTTAAAGAATCCCTTAGCTTCATCATTACCATTAACAGGTTAACATAAATATTGCTATACATAGTCACAATTCTCTCAGTCTTACAACTCAAAGCAAACTCTTAACAGAACCATTTGAATTAGCATATATGGTGCTATATATAGTTAACAATTTTTCTCCGTTTTATAACTTTAACTCAATCATTTGAATGTTCTTGCTAACAGAACATAGGAAAAACTTCGATGTATTCACATCAAACTTAAATATTTCCTTAATTCCACAAAACCAGGGTGCATTAATATCAATAGGTTTCTGTAGCTAGAGTTTTCCTGCCTGGCCCACGGTCAGGATAAATCTCTTTCACCTGCCAGTCCCACAGCCGCTCAGACCTAACCAAGTAAAGAAAGAGACTTATATTGCTTACAAACTGTATGGCCGTGGCAGGCTTCTTGCTAACTGTCCTTATATCTTAAATTAATCCGTTTCTATAAATCTATACCTTGCCACATGGCTCGTGGCTTACCGGCATCTTTACATGCTGCTTGTCCTGGCGGTGGCTGGCAGTGACTCCCTCCGCCTTCCTGTTCTTTTTATTCTCTCTGTTAGTCCCGCCTATACTTCCTGCCTAGCCACTGGCCAATCAGTGTTTTATTAGCAACACATTTGCCATACAGAACATCCCACAGCAAACATAATTCAATCTCATAACTCCTCCTTTTCTTTATAATTTTTTAAACAAAATCTCAAACCTAGTTAGAGGAACCCAAACTTATACAATTCCTACAAACCCATATTGATTGAAAAGCAATATTTTCAATCTAACCATTAACACACTTTGAAAACTTTTAGCAGAACATCAAAAAGCAGTTTCTTAATAAAACTCTTTACACTTTAAAAGTAGTCTCAATATAGTCTCTTAATATACCCCATTTGCATTTCTTACTCAAAAAATCATGACATTAATCCACTCAAACAACAATTTTTTAAATTAAGTAGACTAAGGAATATTAACTCTCCCTTTTCTTTATAATTTTTTAAACAAAATCTCAAACCTCGTTAGAAAACCCAAACTTTTCCATTTAAACATTCCATTTGTAACACAAAACCAGTTCTGTACATGATTCCATTTTTACATAAACAGTTCCACAAAACAATTGCATTTTTAACACAGAACAATACATGAATCACCAGCATATATGCATACACAAAACTGCATCTTGAGTCAAGGTAGAAACAATAAATTTCTTCATTTAAACAGTTCCATTTTTAACCCAATTCCAACAAACAGTTCCTAGGTCATTGCTATAAATAAACTCAAAATTGTCCCATTGCAATGAAATCTCTATTGTGCATTTTATTTCTTAAGCCCCAAAATTCAAATGATAAATTCTGGTACTAGCCTTCCAAATATGAGAAATCCATAACCAAAATCTTTTTGTAGTTTTATCTCATTTAAGTTCAAAAAGTTCAAAAAAGTAAATTCTGGTATCAGGCTTTCACTTCCAAATATGAAGAGATGTTTTACAACCAAAACTTTTTGCAGTTAATAATTTTAGTTCAAACAAGCGTTCTGCAACTTTTGTTCTCACAGACAGAGACCTTTCTAGGTACAGTAGTATTCTAAACTGCACCATTTTTGATGTTAGTTCAGGTTTTTCTGTGTTGTGTCGATTTTCCACGGATCTCAGCTGCGGATGCCTTGTGCTGGGGTTCTGGCATCCGCCATTCTTAGCTACTTAGTGACTTCTGGAGCTTTTGAAACCATTCAGACTGCCTACTTTGCAGTCTAC
>CABHPQ010137216.1:0-47808 GCA_902168405.1 Peromyscus aztecus | reverse complement strand
ACTTAGACTGATTTTTGAAGAGATGGATCACACACACACACACACAAAAATGAATCTAGGAAGTAGTTCATAACTACAAAGAGGAAAACTGATGCATACAAACAGAATCAGGTGTCACTACCAGTATGCCATAAATGTGCTGAAATGATACATAGCCACAAAACAAAAATGGACTTTCTTTTAAAACATTCTTCCTTTTGATACATTTTATTTTTGGATAAGGAGATCTTGCTCAGTTGCCCAGGCTTGCCATGAACTCCTGGCTTACATGACTTTTCTGCCTCAGCCTGTATGCAGCTGGAACTATAGTATGCACCATGGAACCTTGAAACTATAGTATGCACCATGGAACCTTGGCATTTTGCTTTTTTTGAGTCACAGTTTTGTTACCAGGCCTTTTCTCATTATGAACTAGCCTTTCATTCAAATATGCAGTGACTTTTGCATACCACATATTTACAGAAGGGTGATATTATTCTCCCATGTATCCCTTAACACATACTAGCTCATAAAAATAAAATATGCAAATATGCTAGGATTTCTGATGAACAGTCCCACCAGTTAATGACAATAAGAGCTCAATCTATTGAGTGTTTACTATATGCATGCCACTGCTTTGTATTTTCTATGCACTGGTTCATTCATCAGTACTACAACCCTATGAGATAAGGGTTTTTTTGCCTCATTTTAGGAAATTAAAACACAGAGGGATCCATAGAACAAAACCTGGAAGTTAACAGTGCTAGAATTAAAACCTAGAATCAGGCTTGAGTCGTGCTCTTATTCTTTCTTTAGTTACAGTGGATTGTAAAGAGGGGGAGGACAGGGATTATGACAACTGATAATAGCAATAAAGATAATTATTATCTACTGGATATTTGTGACATACAATGAGCTAAGCATCTCCACATACTACTTTAATGTTCACATTAATTCTGAGACAGGTACCAAAATACTCATTTCTGAAGTGTACTGACAAACACAGAATCCATGAATACATTAAATACCTCAAACTTAAGAAGTGGTGAACATTGAAGCCAGGTTTTATTCTTACATGTTTGAGGGAATCCATTCAGACCTCAAATCCTTAATAGTCCTTTGACAGAGATTGAAAGAATACTAAGCCGGGTGGTGGTGGCGCACGCCTTTAATCCCAGCACTCGGGAGGCAGAGGCAGGCGGATCTTTGTGAGTTCGAGGCCAGCCTGGTCTCCCAAGCAAGTTCCAGGAAAGGTGCAAAGCTACACAGAGAAACCCTGTCTCGAAAAACCAAAAAAAAAAAAAATACTATAGTGCCTCAAAGTATGGTGTGTGGTCATTCTCATCATCACCTCTATTGTGTGCACATTCATATTCAAGTGCCACACAGCATTGCTTTTGACTACATATTTTATGCCTATTCTGCATCTTTGCTTTTCCAAATCATCAGCTCCATGAGAACAAAGACATTATTGCTTTCATATATTGAGTGTCCACAGCACAATTTTGCTCCATAATCATGCTTTTGGAAAACATGTATTAAATTTGCCAACCTGTGGCCTCTCGCATTACTGTTCATCATAGAAGCATCTCCTTTAGTTGTATCGTCATCTATTATCCAGACAAACATTCCCATTTACCAATCCTGGGTCAAAATAGCACAGAGGATTCACTAGAATAGATTGCTGACTTCAGCCTACAGAATGATTGAGAAGATAAGTCATAGAACTTTTATTTCCAACAAACTCCCAAGGATACTGGTCCACAGTGTTGGAGAGTTGGAACCTTTATTCAAAAATGGGTCTATTGAAAGGCAAAACCATGTCCATGGAAAAAGAATGTTCTCTTTAGGCAATCATGCCTATAAAATCACTCATCAACATGCACTGGTACACTCCTATGCACCCATCACTAATGGAAGTGCCAGGAAATAATAAGGTCCAGCTGTTAAGAAATTGACACATACATGATGTCAAGTAAGACTATTGTTATAGACAACAAACATAACAACAATCCTACTCAAATTCACATAACAGAGTGTTGGCCCTCTATAGCCATCACTGTGGTAGGCTGCACAGTCATTGCAGTTATCACTCATTTCTGTACACATTTTGAGAACTTTCCCCCGGAATTGCCTTCAGAGCATTTGGCAGCATTTCAAATCATGTAAATGGAGGCAAAACTGGTGCTTAAAAAAAGAATTGATTTGTTGAAAGAGTGAAAATGAATAATTTGTAGTTTAAACCAAGATATGTCATAAAAATAAGTCTAGCTTTAAATTTTTGGCCCATTGATCGATTCTAAAGACAATTTCAAAAGAGAACTATCAAACATTTATGTCAGTGGCACCTGTGTTGGAAAACGTGTTCAGGCTTACAGAAGCTATTTAAACACCAATACTGATTAGATGTGCACATTCTAGTATGTTTGTTTTAAAAATATATTAAAAATTATTTACTAAAACAGTATTTTTTAAAGTAGCTGCTCTTCCAGATGACCTGGGTTCAATTCCCAGTACCCACATGACAGCTTACAGGTGTCTGTAACTCCCTCTTCTGGCCGCTATGAGCACATGTCTATGCCTACATATGATACAGGCAAAATATCCACACACATAAATACATGCACAAAATTTTAAGTGTTAACAAGCTAAAAACTTGGTAATAGGGAAACTGGTATAAATTATGTTGTTCAGTTTTAATGGAAAATTTCACAGTCATTCAAATGTTAATTATGAAGCATAGGAAATAATGTGAAATTTTTATAGATAATAAAGGGAAATGCCAAGTTGCATATAAATCATGGTAAACAAATGAAATTTTGTGCATAAGGAACAAAAAAAATAAGGTATACTAGAAACAGTTTGGGATATAGGAAATGACAGATTATTTTTCTTTTGAACTTGACAGTAAAGACCAAATAGAGAACAGACGAGTCATTCCAGGAAACTGAAGCGACACAAAACCTTATCTGGAAAAATGTTTAACATTCAAGAAAATGATTAACACATGTTTCAAAATATTATATACATTCAGGCCCCAATTTTGTATAAATGTAAATGTTTACGGTAAAATACGTATGGAAAAACATGATATTTCTTAAGTGATGGAATCATGAATGATTTTTATGTTCATTTTTTTCTTTTCTATGCTTTCTAAATTTATGTGAAGATTAAATGTTACATTTATAGTCAGAAAAATGTGAAACATTTTAAGCTAAAAACATGAATCTATGTATGTGATATGTGATGTTCTTTAAAAAGAATTTTATTTTTATGTGTGTGTGTGTGTGTGTCTGTCTGTCTGTCTGTCTGCTTGCCTGCCTGCCATGTGTGTGCAGCTGCCCACTGGAGGCCAGAGAAGAGTGATGAATCTACTGAAGTTGGAGTGACAGGCAATCATGAGGCTCCTGATCAGGGTGCTGAGAACCAAACCTCTTGAAGAACAGTCAGTGCTCTAATAACTGAGGCATTTCTCCAGCTCCTCTATGATGTTCTTAATCTGAAAAAGAACGCAGTCAGGTGTGGTGACTTATGGCTGCAGCTCTGGGAGGCTGCTTGGGGGAGCTGCAAGTTTTAGAACAGCCTGTGTTCTACAGAGCAGGAGCGAGATTGCCTACAGGGGATGGAGGAAGGGAGGAAGATGGTGAAGGAGGAGGAAAGGAGAAAGGTTGTGGGCCAGGGAGCAGGTGGGAGGCAAGGAGGAAGAAGGGAAGGAGGAAATCTAACCGCTTTTGTATCCTCAGAGCCTGAAGTTTAAATGGCAGCTCTAAAGTCTTGTTTGTCCCCCTTTCTAGTACTTTCTCCAAACAGCTTTTTCTAAATAGCCTTAAACTGATTAATAATGATGAGTTAAGCAGACAGATTTTTATGGGGTTAGATCCGTTGCCTGAGTTCTGAGAAATTAGTTTGTTTTTCTATTCATTTCCCATAGTTTCAATTAATATCCTAGCACATAAAGTGGAATAAAAATTTTTTTGAAGAGGAAATACCTTTTAGATAAAATAGAAGAATGGGAGATGTATAAAAGCTTTTCTGCAGAATTTACTGTTCACATGAAATTCCACAAAACAGACTGAATTCTTGCATGTGTCATGAAGAAAATGGGTGATGACTGAGTGTGTTCCTTTAGGGCGTGGGAGGGGTCTTGAAGAGCTGGAGAGTGGCTCAAATATCATGTTTAGTTGATGCAAATACTTTCATCTGGTACTTTGAAGTAAGCAAATGTAGTTTTTTAACCACAAAGTCAAAGTATGAACGGGCATTAGCAGAAAGGCACTTTGTAAACATCTGGATAATGTGTTCCTCAGGCCTAGGCCTAAAAAGTTCAGGAACTGGCTGGCAACAGTTCAAAATCCATCACTGATTAAAACACATTTCAAGCATAAAAACCTCTAGTATTTGCTGTGGTTTCAGATAGCATGGGAATATTCTGTAAAATGTAATCCCTTTCATAAACAGTATGGTCAGATACAACCTTCAATTTTAAATTTAAGATGAGCCATCTAAAAATAAATGCAAGCTAACTCTCAAACAGTTAGTAATCAGAGACCATTATTTCTGTATCTGAGAACATAGCTTAACTCTTGAGGGAAACTAGTACCTATAAATGTTTTTTCAAACATAAAAAATGCCATCAGATAACTAGTTAATTACCCCATAACCTGCTCAGTGTTCAGGTAAGTTCTAGTTTTAAATAACAAGAGATATAATTTTATAAGTTATTTTCCTAGTTGCCTTTCAAGAATACTATATAATCCAATAGGTCTCATTTGTTGAGAAATTTCCCAAGTTGTCTGATACTGTGGCTTAAAACCATCTTAGAACTTCATGAGCTGTCTGCTTTTATTAAAGAATAAACTATTCATTAAATCTGTCATTAGACACATTATCCAATACCAGAATTTAAACATTTGGCTATCATATTAATCTTAGAAATAAATATTACAAACTCCTTAAAAGGAGGAAAAAGAACTTGAGGGTTAAACTTGCTCATTTTAGCCTCTTGATTGTGCAATTAGAAATGTTAGGTCAGCCAGGCTGTGGTGGAGTATGCCTTTCATTCTAGCACTCTGGGGGCAGAGGAAGGAGGATCTCTGTGAGTTAGAGGCCAGCCTGGTCTACAAAGAAAGTTCCAGGACAACCAGAGCAAGACCCTGTTTCAAAAAACCAAATGAAAGAAAGAGAGAAAGAAAGAAAGAAAGAAAGAAAGAAAGAAAGAAAGAAAGAAAGAAAGAAAGAAAGGAAGGAAGGAAGGAAGGAAGGAAGGAAGGAAGGAAGGAAGGAAGGAAGGAAGGAAGGAAGGAAGGAAGGAAGGAAGGAAGGAAGGTAGGTTAGGTCAACTAAAAAATGCTGTATTAGGCATTTATCTGAGCTAGGCTTATGATAAGCAGTGGGAATAGGTTACAGCCACACACAAAACAAATGTAAATCCTGTTTTCAAAGGGAAAAAATAATTTGTTTTGCAAAATCTTAAGATTTATATCCCAAACTGTATAGCATAGTTTGATTTACAACTGTTATTTGGGACCAAGATGTGTTATCAGTGTGTCTCTATGACGTCTAGTACTTACTACTCTCCCTTGTATATGTACAGTAGGTCCTTAAATACTTGAGAGAGGGAGGAAATGATGGAAATGGTATCCATTATTCCCATTATTATGTTCACTACTAGATGTTATTTAAGATTCACAACTTGAATTTAGGAAACATTTAACCCTCCTTTTTCACCCATGCTCTTTTTGTTAGTTCTTAAACCTCATAGGTCTATGAAAAAATCAATATCATTGGAACTTTTAACTAAGTCTGATGCAGAGTCAGTCACACAGCAACTCCAAAGAAAGCTCAGATTAGAGACAAGGGCGTGCTAAAAACCCTCCCAGGGCAAAGGAATTGAAGTTGAATGTAATGGGAATCCAATAAATGGCCGCCTTCTACAGGGCAGCTTATTGGCTAAAAACAACAACAGAAGAGTCTTTCCTGGATCCTGCCAAGTTCACTTGAAAAAAGCATAGGATAGGTGGATAAAAATATTCTGGATGCTGTTCATTGCTAAGTCAAATAAGTATGGAGAGCCTCCTCCTCTCTTCTTCCTCCCCAAGTCCCAGACTGCACTGGGGTCTGATAACAGCATCTGCCCCCCTGCTCCAGATTCATGGAGTCTTAATAAGGAGAAATACAACCTTTTCAAGTGCCCAAACCTGGAAGAGCTATGATAACATTAAGGAAGTTACAGACGAGACATGGGGTTAAATTATAAACCAGAACAAGGTTTAAATCTGCCTTTGACGCCTACAGTAGGACTGAGGCTAACCTTTCGAATCAAGCCTCAGATTCCTTGTTCATAAAACACAGAAGATACTGAGCACAGAGTTGCACAGGATACCCTACATACAGAATGCCTTTCACACTATAATTATTGAAATACAAACGACAACTGTCATTATCTTTGCAGGACCACCTGTCTTCAGCCATCAGAGGCCATCACTTACAGATTGTACTCTGGTACCC
Source organism: Peromyscus aztecus (assembly GCA_902168405.1). Classification (NCBI taxonomy): domain Eukaryota; kingdom Metazoa; phylum Chordata; class Mammalia; order Rodentia; family Cricetidae; genus Peromyscus; species Peromyscus aztecus. The sequence goes on along the minus strand of CABHPQ010137216.1, from coordinate 41,322 downwards.
CCTCGTGCTTTCTTCCACAGACCCCACTCCTAGAAGCACTCGAGTTTGTGCTATTTTACTGATTTATTAACACAAATGATGGCATCTAACATTATTAATTGCCACTTAGAATTTGCTAAGTGTGTTCTCATAAGTTTATTTACATTTTACAATTAATTTCATAAAATACGAATTTAGAAAAACAAATGAAGACACTCTAGCTAAATTTAAGTAATTTGCCCAGCATCACATAACTGGCATTGAGAAGAATTGGAACTTATAAAATTTTTCCACCAAGCAAGATAAACAGTTCATGGGGAGCCTGCTGCCTCTGCTTCCTGTCTCTACGGCATGCTTCATTCTGCACCCTGCTCTTCCAATTAGCTTTCATGTTTATCTCAATATGCTTGTAAATAGAAGCCAGTTAATTTAAGAAAGTTTTAAACTTTTCTATAATATTGGAGTTCATTATTTTAAGTTCAATTTCTTTAACTAACATTTATAAAGGTATTCTTCTGGATTTGGAAGATATGGTCATGGTTACGGTATTTGTTACTGTTCTGTATATTGCTGCTCTGGTCTATGCTCACTTGCAAATTCCTTGTAACCTTTCAAGCATAGATATGTCTCTTTTGAACCATGACCAGGATAATTTTATCCAAAGAGTCTGTGTTCTGCACTCTTCCTCTTTTCTGATGTGGAAAAGGAAATACTGTGGGTGAGAATGTGTATAATGTCGTGAACTTTTAGGAAACTGAGGAAACTTAGATGATGTTATCACCTATCCTCTCCAGATGAGAGGCTATGAGTGGAAATTTTCCTGGGCCTGGACATTGGAAATTGGTTCAGGGAAGACAGATCAGGTACCTAGTTCCTCTGAGAGGAACAAAGTATGCTAGCCCTGGTTAGGAAACTGGTTAGGAAGAGGGTAAGGAATGGTGCCTCTTCCTAAACATTCCTCTTGGGATAAGTGCTGTGGGATGTTCTGTATGGCAAATGTGTTGCTAATAAAACACTGATTGGCCAGTGGCTAGGCAGGAAGTATAGGCTGGACTAACAGAGAGAATTAAAAGAACAGGAAGGCGGAGGGATTCACTGCCAGCTGCCAGCCGCCAGCCAGGACAAGCAGCATGTAAAGATGCTGGTAAGCCACGAGCCATGTGGCAAGGTATAGATTTATAGAAATGGATTAATTTAAGCTATAAGGACAGTTAGCAAGAAGCCTGCCATGGCCATACAGTTTGTAAGCAATATAAGCCTCTGTGTTTACTTGGTTGGGTCTGAGCGGCTGTGGGACTGGCAGGTGAAAGAGATTTATCCTGACCGTGGGCCAGGAGGAAAACTCTAGTTACAGATAAACCATCCTTTAAAGCCCTCGTATTTTCAACAGCAGTATAAAGCTATTCATATAGCTATATCTTTATCTATATCCATTTTTATATATATAGATATATGCATATATATGTATATTTGTCTTTTGTATGTGTCAAAACAAAAGTAATACTACTAATTGACAGTTACAGTCACTTACTACATGGCTTATACTTATGAAGACCAAAAAGAATTATGCATACTATCAAAATATGTCAAAATAATTTTATTTGAAGACAACACCAAAACCACCCATGAGTTCTCAATCTTCACAGACTGCTATTTATGCAGCTTCACCATCTGCTCAAAATTTTAAAAACCATTAAATGATTCTCCAACCAAGACCATCCATCCTCCATGGAATTCTTTAGCAGTTTTGTACCTGGCACATTTCAGTGCACAGCTGCTCACCTGAGAAGAGCGTAACAAAGCCATAAGCACACATTAAAAATGGTAAACAACTCTTGGAGCTAGAACCAACTCTTCACTGAAACACTGAACAAAATCTCACTGCGTATACAATATCATTGCATTCCTGACTATAAACAGCTTTGGGACCTCCTTTTCTCTCCCATTCCCTGCCATGTGTAAAAGAAAAAGGCTACCCAAAACAGCTTCAAACATTCTTCCTGTACTCATCACCTTCATCACATCTCTGCTTCATGCTCAACTTCCCTATCTCAGCTGCCTCTTCACCCTCTTTGAACAGACACTGGCCTTCATCTCCTTTCAATTGTTTTACATTTTATTTCTTGAAAATTTCTTCCTCTTCAAGGTATTTAACTATCAAGCTAGCTATCTAAAGGGCCCTGCTTGATACTCAAATCCAACTCTCCAACTCAGACCTTTCTTCTAAGCTCCCAACACTTATTTATACTTAGCTCTACCTGGACTAGTGGCTAAAGCCAAACCGTCATCCTTCTCCTACTCCAAACAGGTGTCTTTGTATACCTATAACTGCTGTTGGCTAGAAACTCAACCTTTATTCACTTGTTTACTTCATTTCCGAATGACTTAAGACTCAATTATGGTGCAAAGAACAGAATTTTAAAATTCCAGTGCCTTCAAGAAAGTAATTAATTCCTTTCATGTGGAAGTCTGGTAGAATTTAGCCTAGAAATGGCATAACAACTCCACTCCACAAGTTCCTTTCACTTCACACATGTAATATTTCCAGGGTCCAAATAAGCTGGATCTGAACCCACAAGGCAGTTGAACATGGTATATAAGTAGATGATGCAGAAGAAAATGGGATGTGTCAGCCATCTTCCAGGTTAAGCTGTGCTTGAAGAGCAAAAACCACTGCATGCTGCTTTAGGACCAAACTTAGCCAAATAGGTGTATATACAGTCACAAGAAAATGAGGAAATATGGTCTTTATTTTAGATAGTGATGTTTCTGTTTGAAAATTTGAATTTTAAATTTTTATATTGCAGATGTCTTCCACTATGCTCCTTATCTAGTGGTCCCAACCCTCTATATTTTACCTCTACAATGAAAATCAACATCAGAATATAATTTCCAACTCTAAATCTAAATCAACTCACTGCTCAAAATTTCAGCAGCTTTTCAGTGCCAGTTAAATTAAATCTATATTCCTTAACTTGTTCCTCAACACCACTCAACTTTTGCTTGCACACTACTTTTATTATCTAACATATTGTCCAAAATTGATATGGCTTAAATACTTACCATAAGGACTGTTTCCATTTATGGAGTTGCCAGAGGTTTGTTGCAATTATTCTAGATTATAACTCACCTTTATACATATACACAAATACAAAAATCAATGTTTTAAATCCTTATTTTAATGATGAATATTCATAGATTCAGAGAGATTAAGAAGTCAGCTATAAATGAATAACTGGGATTGACATGGTATGTGACCTTAAGACTCACTGCTTCCCTGTATCTCCTACCCCAACCTCATGGCACATGTCAATCACTGAACACACAATCCTTCTCATGGGGTAGCCTATCCTGTTACTTTACCCATGACACCTGCATCCTTCACCCTACTGGGATCCCATCATCTGTTGTCTTTCCAACCATTTTTTTTTTTACTAGTTAAAAGACTATCTACTTCAGAAAAGCCTCTCTGATTTGTTCATCCCTATCCTTCAATTTCTCTTCCCTCAAACCCAAAGTCCTTTTCCTCTGAATATTCTCAATATTTTGTTTTCCTTTAAAATGTCTTCATCATATTCAATCTTCTGTCCTGTGTGACTGTATCCCAGCCTGCCCTCTGGGTTGCCTTCTCATTCAGAATCTCACATCCATGTGTTGGTCATGTGCAGGCCTGCTGTGAGTAGCATCAACATTCAGATATTTTGAGCCATCATTCAACTTGCATTTAATGAATAAATCTGAATTTAAACATACCAGGTTTGCTTCAGAACAGGAACATCTGTTTTTAGACCCATCTCCATAAACTGCTGGATATGTTCTCTGCAAACTTCTGATGCCAGAATCAGCAAAGAGAAGTGAGAATGTGCAAATTCTGTCACATTTCAGTGATAGCATGGTCATGCACTTACGCCTTTAATTGAGAAATAGAAGATTTTGAAAGTTTAGTAACCTAAACAGCCGCCTCAATCCTTGTTCCTCTTCTCCTTTCCGTTCAAACCTTTCCCTCTCAGTTCTGACCTTCTCCCGAGAACTTTGTGACCCTTTCAGTGCTATTCAGAATTGTCTGCTTTTTTATTCTATTGTAAATGATCAAAGCATTGGACAGATAATTATGCTCCTAATGAAAGTTATTTGGTTTACATTTTCTACATTCTAAAATGTTCATGATGACTTAGAATTACAACCTAGTCAATACATACTATGCAATGGCAGCATCCAAATTTCATTCATTTTTCTATTATGAATGCAAAACTCAATATAAAAAAATTAATAATCCACATTAGGTATTTAACAACACCTTGATAAAAAAAATGAGAACCAAATGACTCCAGAAGAAAGACTACTTTGTTTCTGGATCTTCTTTATACACATACACACACACACACACACACACACACACACACACACACACACACACACAGAGAGAGAGAGAGAGAGGGAGAAAGAGAGAGAGATCCAAAATTTTAATTCAGAATAATCTAACACTTATTATCAGAACGTTCACTTTAAAAATCCGTTTACTAGATTAGAAAGTAAGAACTATGATTTCTTATTTCAGTACAAAACAGAGGGTATTAATGATGCCTCAAGCTAATCTACTAAAACAGCAGAAAGAAAATAAAGAACTGTACTTTAGGATTTCATGTTACTTGTCCAAAGGCCCAGGATGTCTGCTCCATTTTATCTATTTAGTCAAGAGCTTAATTCTTCCCTGGAGTGAAAGGATTCCCAAAACAACTATCTTAACAGACCTACCCTATGAACTGGAGGAACTCCTACAGGCTGACACATTTGCATGTCCCATGTATACTGGCTCCAACCCTTTCTCATTGATCAACACCAATAAGTGGCTCTTCAGAAATTCACATTCCTCTTGCCCAAGTCCCTGCAAGGAGGACTACTGCTGAGCCAAGGAGCTTCAGGGAATCAAAAAGCATATTCAAAACCCAAGCAAGTCACCCAAAGGAAGGACTGTAAAGGGAGCACATGGGAACATTTCCAGTACAAATAGAAAGCTGGCCCTAGAGCTTTGAAGCTGTAGCCAATATTCTTTCAGTACAATGATAGCTAAGCTTTTCAATTAGGAAATTGTCTGTATTGAAACAAGCAATTCTCAGTGATTTTCTTTTCTATTGAACATCTCTTCTTTGACTATATTATTCTCCTGATATCTCAGAGAACATGCTGAACTTCTACAATCCATGTATAGTCAGTCATTCAGTACACAGCAGATATATGACATGCCCTTGGAGGGTGCCAGTAAGAGGGGTAGGGTAGTGTATGAAGTGAGTCCCAGTGTGCTCAATGCCTTTGAAAATTATAGCCTCCTCATGCTTCCCAAACTGCTTGACACTGTGTTCAAGTTAATTATGAGATGTGATGAAAAACATACTAGTTTACTTGAATGGAAGGTATTTTTTTAATCGTACTGGTCTTTTGCTTACATATTATGGTGCTCAATTTTGTGTTTTTATGGGTTTAGGGCTTTTATTTATATATGTGTTTCTTGTGCTTTTCTATCATTGTTATTATTGTTGTTGTTTATTTGTTTTCTAAAGAGAAAGCATGGAGTTTGATGGGCAAGAACACCTGGGAGGGGATAAGGGAGGGGAATTGTGATCAGAATATACTTTGGAATTTTCAATTAAAAAACAGCAGAGTAGCAATTCTATTTCCTCTGAGTACTGTGGGAAAGAAGACTAACAAGACTCTCAGTTAATAGCCCTGTAGGTCAGTGTTCAGTAGCACAGAATCAGAAGTAACCTGAGTCTGAAGGAAATTGCTAGCTATCCTGATGCAACCCAGTCTGCTCTGGGTTAAAATGACTAGTCCTTAACTCAGTCTGCCTACAGAATAAAGAGAACTCTGAGTCACTCTAACTCTGAACAACAAGAATTCTAACAAAAAAATCCTTAAAGAAAAAATAAAAAAATATAAATTACATTGAAAACAAAATAAATAATGACAATAATGTAATATAATATAGAAAAGATTTCTAAGCTGAGTTCTTAGAAAATACCTACACCAACACACAAACACACACATATATACACACCTGTGCATAAATACATCAATGTACAGGTTAGGGAGAACTGGAAGGATATGCTTATATTCATTGCTTATATCTAAAGATACTGACTAGATTAGAGTAGTATGGGTAACCATGAGAAATACTCATTGTCATTTAACATTTTTAAACTAACTCTCAAGATTAGTCAGTCAAATGGTTTGGGGGACTTGGAACTATGGCCAGACACATAGCTCTCCACATTACAGCAAACATTACACTCATGGCAATAGCCAGAAGGTTAGTGACCTCCCTCCCCTAACCTATTTGTCTTGATAGCAAAGGAGAGAACCTAGGAACTGGAGGCAGGGGAAAACATGCAGAATGATACCAAATGAACACTACTAACCCCAAGAATACGATACCCCTTTCCTTTCTCCATACACACTTATTTCTTTTACTAATCATTACATTCTTTCTTAAGCTACCATTTCAGGTACACATCCCTCTGCCTCAATACTGGGTATTCTCATGACAGACCTGGCACAGTACTGGGTATATCTCAAATTCCTGCCTCACTCCTAGCAGAGTGTGACCACATGGAGGATACTTGATACATGTCTTTGCTCTGCTAAACTAAACTGAAGGTACCTCTGAGGGTGATATTGATCAGCAGGAAACAATCAAACATTCACATTGCAAGGCACCATTTCTGGGGAAAATCCATTTGGAATGATGAATCTACCCCCTGCTTAGCATTTGCTAAACTCAGTTTTTCACATCACAAGAATTGCTGTCACCCATCGATCCATGATCTGCCTTCTGATCAGACTTGCTACTCTGTACCTCCTAAATAGGTCAATATAGGAACAAGAGAAGCGACAAGAAAGCAATTCTTTAAGAACAGTTCACAGTAGAAAACCAAGACACAGAAAGTGTGAAATAAATAGTTACTGACTCCCTGACAACCAAAACGCCTTTTCTGACTGAAACATGTACAAGAATCATCTAGGGGTGACTGGACACAGCTATGCAAGCAAAGCATTCCACAATAACTCCAGTTAGGGAAGGCTTTTCATTTCTCATCTTGATAACTGACCAAAAACCCTATGAAATCTTTCCCTGATCTCATCCTTATCTGAGGATAAGGTTGCTTAGGGGCAAACAAAGCTCTTTTCAAAATTTTCTGTTTAAAGCAGATGCCGTGGAAGAAATGACTTCCTAAGAAAAGATCGAAATGTGTTCCTTCAGTGGAATGGAGGAGGTGGGGGGGTGTTTTATTTTGTTTTAATAAACGTGCACATGTGCCTCAAAGCCCTCTGGGCACTGCTTTCTGGTATGCTCTGCTTTCTGGTATTGGCTTTGGTTTATTCCCCTTACAAATTTAATTTTTCCCTAGTGACCTTGAGGCACTGTCTACTGTTAAATTTGCAGCAGGGCTGTGTGTAGTGTGGGCTCCCCAGGACTATGAACAACCAGCCAAGGGAGCAAAGAGATTATAGGCCTGTCCAGGCAGAAACCCATGGATCTATGAATTGCCAACCTGCATGAGAGAAAGGGACTTGGCCATGTTTCCTAGAAGGTAACATTACAGAAATAAAATAGACACTGAGGATGTGCCAGAACCAAGCACGGCCTCCTGCATCGCTAAGGAATACACGAACTGTACAAAGATGAGGGGCTACCCTCGTTCCCCCAGAAGTCAGGACTAGTAAACAGGAGAACAACAAAACAACTGAGAAGTTGTTTGTTCTTAGCCTCTTTCTTCTTATTTTGCAACCAAACTCTTATCAAGATCTGAAACAACTCATACCATAACTTCTTCCCCCACCAGAATATATATCCAGAGTGTGTTTCTGACTTGTTCTCCTTTGCTAGCTCAGCCTTAGCCCAGGCTTTGTTTATACTAAGTAGTCAGCTGATACTTATATACCCATCAAGGCATCAGACACCATTGTAAATATCTCATCTAATGAGGGCGACAAGTAAGCTTCCTTTTCTCACTGTAGCTATAGCCTGGTGGGAAGAAATGTACAGAAAATAAGTACCCAATTAGAATAATTTCAAATAAAAATAAGCGCTCTTGAAAAATAAATCCCACCAGTCACTCTTGAATCCTTCATTTCTCTTACTTTCCACATGCCTAACCCATCAATAAGACCTCAAGGTCTGACACAAAATGACCAATTCTCTCCATTGTGCACTGTTCCATCATGAACGTCTTCATTTAACTATTTTAACTTGCTTGCTATGTGTCTGTTTCTTTTGCTTCCATTCCTGTTCTCCATAAGCTGTGTACCACCAATGGCCAGGGATCTTACTAAACCACGAGTTAGATCACAGCACTTCTTTGCATAAAACCCACTTTTAAGGTTAAAATGCAAGCCCTGAATCAGAGCCTCTATGACCTTCCATGGGAATCTGGCCATGCCAAACTCTCTGCCATTTCTCTACCTCTCTTCCCTCTGCCCACTCTGTTTCAACAATGTGGTTTTCTTTCACTGCCTAGAACAAGCCAACTGGTTCTCTCCACACAATCTTCACACCAGCTATTCTTTCCCCCGAGAGGTTGCTGCCTCAGGTCTCTGAGTGGACTTTCTTCTTATCATTCAACTCCAAGTTCAATGTGATCTTCTAAAGAGATATCTTCATTAGTCCACATAACTAGTGTAACATCCCATCTTCAAGCAACATGCTACTCCATTAAGTTGTTTTATTTTTGTAGCATTTGTCACCCTTTGAGATTACTTTCTTCATTTGCTTATTTCCTTCCATCTGCTCCCATTGGTATGAGACACATGAGGAAGTCCTGGTTTATTATTCATAGCTACTGTTGCATTCACAGTTGCTTTTGTAGAGTGGGCCTTCTGTGAATTTGTGTGAATAAATAAATGAGAGCATCTGAAAGGACTTTTTCACATAGTGACTAAGAAGAACCTCTGAAAAAGTGGAATTAGAGTTGAGGTCTCAAGGAAAGAAACAAGTGAATGTGTGAGTGAGTGAATGAATGTATGATTCCCATATCCTAGAACCTGATCAATCTATCTCTAAGAGCCAAGTGTCCTCCTATGGGTCTTTGCCCTAGCACCTTGAACCCATAACATGGCACCATTAATCTCTAGTTCTCAGCTTGTTTGGCAGTTGCCTGTTACTCTGAGCTGAGAAGATACCTGTCTGTGAATAAAGCCAGCTATGATAGCGAACTTCATATGGCAACATGACTGGGTCACAGGTCACAGGTCACAGGTCTAGGATATAGCATTTTTAAATGAGTTCCTTTGGGTAGGATTAATATTTATATTGATGGACTAAGCAGAGAACATCCTAAAATAGATGGGCCTCATCCCCGCAGATGAAGACTTGAGCAGAACAGAAAAGGCTAGACTCTCTTCACACATAAGGAAGAATCTTCCCATGGGACTGCCTTCAAGGGAAGATGTCATCTTTTTCCTGTCTTTTCACCCAACTCAAAACATGGCATCGTCTACATCTCTAGCCTGCCAGCCCTTGTGCTGGAGCATTCCCTCAGCTCCCTTGGCTCCTAGGACTTTGGACTCTGACAAGATTCAAACAGTGAATCTCTAGCTTGCCAGTTCACACAGAGGGTCGTGGGGCTTGTCAGTCTCTTAAAAGGAAGACACAGTCCCACTTCTCTGGGTGGTTCTATGTCATCATCATTATGGATGTCCTCCAGTGTAGGAAACGAAGATCTAGCTTTGTGGCAACAGTCTTTTCTTCTCACTTCCCTGAATGTCCTCTCTCTATATGTATCATTCCTAAGTTGCCAATTTGCTATAACTCTAGAAATACAACTATATTCAAAACAACATGCTAACATTCCAGGAGTTCTTGGTAAGAAGAGGAGAAGCACAGTACAGGTATAGCACCTTGTTACCAGGATATCCTGACAGCTGTAAGCAAGGTTCATGGACATTTCCTCTAGGTTCCATTTTAGGTTATCAATGAATCTTCAACTTCTAGATTAAGTGTGAAATTGCCATCATTAGTTTGCTATTGGTATGGGATTCCTAGTAGCAAATACATATAATAATTTAGCAGAAAATTAAATCATGATGTGTGTGCTATAGGTTCTTTACTTCTTCACTCACAATAAGCCTTTCCATAAGCCTTACAAAATATGTAAATACAGGGACAAACATACAGGGTGAAAAAGTTAAGCTTCAAATGTGAACTAAATACTAGCCTCAAATCAAAACTCTGGATGCCCAGCATTATAAACATTTGCTGTGTTTGTGTACCTAAAGCATCATCTTGTGCTGCTCTTTCTGAAGGTCTGTAACAGCTCAGTACAAAGTTGAGGAGAAAAATTTCACAGCAAACACAAGCAAACAGTAAATGTCACATGAATTACCAGTGTTCAGAGGAGAAATTCCACCTGTGTCTGTAAAGGTTGATCTCCCTCTTCCTGTTCTCAGGGTATGTTAAGAATATAATGATTCACAGATTACATCCTGGCCTTGAATTTTAGGATATTTTATCAACACCAGAAAAAGCTCACTTTCCATTAAATACCTTCATATGGCAGTTATGGCAACTGAGACCCAATAAAAATCCCTCAGACTATGAAAAAAATGGGGAGAATTGTTTAAAAACACTCTTGGATATATTTTGACAAGAACTGCCAAGCCTTACCTGACAATGGGAACTGTCCAAAATGCCCAAATCTGTAGCTTAAGTAACATACCTGTTTATTAAACAATAGTGAGCCTCATAATCTCCAAATGGGTGTGGGAAACATCCACAATAATATCCCAGGTAAGAGTTTACTGTTTATTCTGAGGGGCTGTAAAGGTGTCTTGTGCTGAGTCACTGCCAATTCTTTTTTCGTGACAAGTTCTAAGAATTTCATTTGCATTCCTCATATGAGTCACTCATAGACAAATAAGAGCAGGGAACAGAGAGAGGCCACCTGAAACATGAGCTGGACATTTGAAAAGCATTTCTCCAGCCGTGCCATCTGGTGTCTTCTGGCACTTGCCATCCAAATTGCTCTTCTACTAAACAAATTTAGTTTCCTCCAGACAATTCAGCCTAAATGAGCTCATGCTGTCTATATGATGACTGTCAAAAGGAGAGCAAAGTCTTTCTGTGAGCTCTGACTTGAAGGAGAGGAGACAGAGAGAGGTGACCAGAAGGAAAGAAGGTAAGAAGATGGGATATTCTCAGAGCAGAAAGCTTTTCAAGTAGAGAAGGAAAGGTATCACTTATCATCATGTTTCCCTTAGCAAACATGACTAAACTTAACAAATGTGATAGTGCCACAAATACCATCCCTGTCTGCTCCTCATGTATATTTTTGTGTGTCAGTCTATTTGGTGTGTATGTTATTCCATTTGTTTTAGTTAAGAAGGGAGGAAACAGCAGTGGAAAAATCCAATCTGCTTCTGACAGCATGACCAATGTGCTTTTCCATCCCCGTTGGAATGAGATTCAGTAACAGGGCAAGTGGAGGAGTGATTTCATTAACCAAGTCTTGATTCTGGGGCTTACATATCTGCAGATCTGCTTTCTCCTCCTTGGGTCTTGGGGAACTATCAATATGGTCAAAATGCAGTGGTGATAACAGACCAAAGGTATGATAGGGCCAATGCTTGGAAGGGGAAATGCCAAAAATGAATTGCCAGGAAGATACTGCCTGGGCTTCTGCACTACAGATTGGAAAATAACAGCAAATCTAGTTAACTACACCACAAGAAAGAACTGAATGAAGCAGTGGGAAAGGGGGCAGAGACAACCAATCAACAACAGAGAAATGTAAACAAAGGTATCTTTAAAGTCCACCTTCCAAAGAGAGAGGACCTAAGGTCCTGGAAGCTTCTTCAGGCTCACCCAGTGTTATAAATGGACACTTGCTGGACTTCCTGAAAGGTTTGTTTTTCTCTTTGCTGTGACTTGATCCTATAGCCTCCAAAGTTCAGGTATTAGAACTTAATGGCCAATGTGATGGTATTAAGATCTGTCTAGGTCACAGTGATGAGTGGAATTTGGGAACTTGTAAACGAGGCTTCAGGCACCATTCTACTAGCTGCCCATTCATTCCCCACAGGTGAAGATAAGGCATTCTTCCTCTCTGGGAGATCTGGCAGCAATACTTCATCTCATCAGACACTAAACCTGCTGGCTCCTTGGTCTTAATCATCCAGAATTCCAGAACTGTAAGAACACATTCTCTTCCTTACATACCATCCATCCATCCTATAGTGTTCTAAGGCAGCCACACAAATACCCTAAGACATTCCAGCCTGGTCTTCTCAATTGGAGCACATGGTAACCTCTATTATAACCATTCCTGAAATGACTACACAAAGAACCTCATCTGTATAAGGGGTTTATTTGCTTTTCTTTTCATTTCAAGTTTAGTTGGAGAAAAACTCTCTTAAGTTAGAAAACAGATCATTAAATAACCTTTTTTTCCCCAAATGTCTCAGGACACAACTTTGATCTAGCTGCTAAAACACAAATAGATGCAAAGCTCTCTGCCTCCAAAGTCTCATCACGTAAACGTTCAGTTGAGATAATATGCACAATGCACCCAACATTTAAAAAGTGGCATAAATGTTTTCTCTTCTATTCTTTGAACTAAAATATTTATCAAATTTATAGCAGTAAAATTCAGATCAGTACAGTATAATATTTAGACCTGCATCCATAAATTTGAGTTTTCTACTGGGAATAACTCAAAAATAAAATCAGTGGAATGTCATAATGTCTCTTAGTGGTATTTATGAACATCAGAATCCCTTTTTATGAGTTTGCTGATGCACAGACTTTTCAATGTGCTATGGTGTTATGGATACAGCCAGTGCTAAGCAACTTGAGGAGTGTAAACAATGAAGACCTATCTCACAGCTCCTTTCCTTAATAGGAAGAGATGACATTTTGTCAGCTTTGCTTCCCTGGAGATTAGAACCCCAGTGCCAAGGGAAGGCCAGGTGGCTCTTTTCCTGATGAGAAAGGAAAACACAAACTCTCTGGAAATCTCACCTTTGTATAAGCTGAGTTTCCATTTTTTTAATTTAATTAACATTTTTTAAATGTATTTTACATACCAACCACAGTTTCCCCTCCCTCCTCTCCTCCCATCCCCTCCTCATGACCCCCATTTAACCCCCTCCCCATCCACTCCTCCTAGGTCTCCATTCAGAAAGGGGCAGGCCTCCCATGGGCTTGAGCAAAACATGGTGTTTCTTATGATAGTGTTCAGGCTGCAGTTCATTTTGCTAAAGTCCTACCAAAATGACCCAGACACAAATGTTATGAAGCATTTTAGAAGCACATTGGATATTTTAATAATTCTCTGTGGGGAGGCTACAGAGATTAAATCAATGCATACCCAAATAAATTAACATGAAGTCGTGGGGAAAATGGGTATTACTTGATAGAGATTTAACCAGAGACTTGGGAGAAAAGGAAAATGTCATCAGGAACTGAAGCACACACCCTTGGTCTGACCTTCAGCTCCAAGTTCTCACTCTATAAAGTGACGTGCTGACCGGCTGTTCTCTAACGGGGTCGAGAGGAGTAAAAATGGGAGAAGCTGCTTGTAAAGGGCCAAACATTGAAGCCTGGAGAAGGCCTGGATACGCCTTGGAATGACAGTGAGGATGAAGGTGAAGGTGGCACCAACTAACATCTGTGGTGGCACACTGGGGCAGCAGCACCAACCAATGAGCTGCCCAGAAGTGAACTTTCAAAACCCCTTCTGATCTCCATTCTCTCATACTCTCAACCATGTTGGGCAGCAACAAACTGACTATAGCCACTGAGGGTCCAGTTAAGAGAAAGAGAGCTTGTACAATGTCCCCAAATCTTACATTTTATCCATGAGAACACCACATAGAATACATAGGGCTAAAATAAACTTTTTAAACTAAATGACAAAAATGAAAATTTTACCAGCATATTAGAAAACAGCATTTTCACTATCTTTTAAAAGTACAGCACAAATCCATTGTCATCTGACAAGCAAAGATTATGAAAGCAACAACTGCACAAAGAACACTTCAGTCTCACTCGTTATTTGTTAAACAATATTTTTTTCTAAATTTTATAATTTTATACTATTTAGCCCTTTTAAAAATGTATTAAAGTTATTTCTTATTCTAAATAAGTATTGATTTATACTCAATGTTATATCTGAAATGCAGTTTCCTTCTTATTAAAAAGGCCCCCAAACTATATAAAAGCATCTACTTCTATAAAACTCAGTCCCTCTCCTCGCCTGAGAGAAGACACTTAACAAATGTTTACTGAACTAATGAATAGATAAAGTTGGAATATATTAAAAATTATATTCACCAAGACGTCAAATGTTTACTGAGTAGCAGCCCATGTAGGCACAGGCATCCATGGAGCTATTGATATGATTGTTGATTCTCTGTCCAATGCAAGCTTCCCCTTCACAGCCACTGATGACCGGCAAGGTGGGCACAGTGGGCAACTTACATTGTCCTGTACTATATCACAAATATGAGGTAATTTCACCCAGAGATGCATCCTGGGAACCTCTGAAAATCCACTTTGATGCCCTTATTTCTCCTGGAAATAAAAGGCTCTTTGAAAACAATCTTCAACATCAGCACAGACAAATTCAAGAAAAGTAAAGGAAAAAGAAAAACAATAACAACAAAACATCTGGGAAACAAAAGCTGCTGCTGGAGTCAAAATTGTTGCTTGCTTGTGTTAAAGATTACAGGCAATTCTTATGCAGTGGAGCAGCCTCACTGGCATATCATAAACACCAGTACAGTAAACTAAAAATAACATCCAGTCATTTTATCTCAAAGCTCACACTACTAGTGAAAAAGTTCAGAGGAAATACTATTGATTACATCTTACTAATTCCCTGGCTTCTCTGGCTACTAATTGGTAGTGTAGGTTACGATGGGTGGGAAAACAATCCTTTCAGTGATTCAAATACCCAAGCTTGTCATATAATATGAACTTTGATATTTACTGGATGGTTTGAAATTTTGGATTCTTTATCAAAAATACCAATGACAGAGCTAGTGGGATGAGTCAGTGGATAGAGAGCTTGCTGTATGAGGATGAGGACTGGAGCTAAGATCACCAGGACAAATGAAGGTAGCCCTTTATTATGTCTGCCTAAGAAGGCAGACATGGAAGCCCAAGAGCAAGCTGGCTACTTAGACTATTCATATCAGCAAGCTCTGTGTTCAATGAAAAGACCCTGCGTCAAGAGAACTGAGGTGGAGAGCTGTGGAGGAGGACTCTAACATCAACCTCTCAGGCCTCCACATGAGTACATGCACATATGCACATGCACGTACTACAAGCACGCACACACACACACACTCACACACACACACACAACATAATAAAGACAATAGTAATGAATTTTATCACTGTCCTAGTTTCAACACTAGTGCTGTGATAAAACCATCTGACAAAAAGCTTGAGAGAAAGGGATTTATTTCAGCTTTTAATTCCAGGATACAATCCATCACTGTGAGGCAAGAACTCCAAACAGGTAGTCAAATCGTAACCACAGTCAAGAATAGAAAGAAAAGAGTACAAACTAGCTCGCTTGCTTGTTTTCTTGTGCTCATCTTGACTTCTTTACTTTTATTTGGTTCAGGACTCCTTGCCCAGGGAATGGTACCACACACAGTGGGATGTGTCTTCCAACATCAATTAAATTAAAACAATCTCCACATAAATGCCTGCAGATCAACCCACTGTGGACCTCTCTCACCGAGACTCTCCCCAAGTGATTCTAGTCTGTGGAGAATTGACAATTAAAGTTGGCCACAACAGTCTCACACACTGACAAAAGTCCAAGAAAGTATGCCCAGAAGCCCAAGGAAGAAAAAAGGATAAAAAGTCAAAAAAGCATGCCTGCTAACAAACAGTGAAACAGAAACAATAGCTGAATTAGGAAGATATTTACAATTAACAAAGATGATTAATGATTCAGGCAAGGATCATCAATGGGTGCTAAAACTTTAGGATTCAAGTCTTGAATCATCTTGCCATATTATGATGACTTCCCACCTCAAGACAGCCTTCTTTAAAATGAAGAAAGTCAGAGGTAATGCCTCTGACAATCATCAAACATAGATTGCCGATATAAATTGATATTATTTGCCTCCATGTGCTAGAATACAATGATCACAATATTGTTCTCAACAAATGCAAATGGAAGCTCTCTGACAAATCAGTGGTCCTGGATTCTTGCTGGGAAAACATGTCAATGTAGTGTAATGGGGATGGTCGAGCTGGAACAGGGATGGAGTGGGAGAGCAATGAAAGAGGCACCATGATAGAGGGAGACATCATGGGGATAGGGAGAAACTGGATGCTAAGGAAGTTCCCAGGAATCCCCCAGGATGACCCCAGCTTGTACTACTAGAAATCATGGAGAGGGTGCCTGAACTGAACTACCCCAGTGACCAGATCGGTGAATACTCTGTCATCACAGAGCTTTCTCTAGTGACTGATAGAAGCAGATGCAGAGATCCACAGCCATACACCAGGCAGAGCTCCAGAAGTCCAGTCAAAGAGAGAGAAAAGGGATTCTGTGAGCAAATACATCAGGATAATGATGGGGAAACCTGCAGAAATGACCAAACCAAACTAACCTAGTGGGAACTCATGAAAGTTGGATCAATGGCTATGGAGCCTGCATGGGACTGGGCTAGGCCCTTTGCATGGCAAGACAGCTATGTAGCCTGATCTGCTTGGGGTGGGGGAATGGTGGTAGGATCAGAGTCCATCCCTGGTGCATGAGCAGGCTTTTTGGAGCCCACTATCTATGACAGGACACCTTGTGCAGCCTTGAGGCAGGGGGTGGGGCTTGGACTTGCCTCTACTGGATGTGCCTCCCCATAGGAGGCCTTGCCTTCTTGTGGGGAGGAGTAGGGGGCAGGTTGAGAGGGGGAAGCTGGGGGGTTGGGAGGAGGGAAGAGGGGGATATTTGATTGATGTGTCAAATGAATGGAAAAATTTTCTTAATTAAAAAAAAGAAATTGTGTCTAAACAAACAAACAAACAAAAAAGACCAGGGAGCAATTCCAAATTAGAGGTGCTAAAACATGACCTTGAGAGAGGTAAGCAAAATAGATGGCCCTGGCCAAGTTTTATCTAAGTCTATGACAAAGGATCTTATATTCTCTCTCCTTTTTCTTGGCAATACTTTGTTTATTGGAACAAAAAGGATGGGAACTACATGCACACATTAGTTATCACTTGTCTTAGTTACTTTTCTTGTTGCTGTGATAAAAAACTTGGACAAAAGAACCTAAGGGAGATAAAGCTCATTCTGACTCACAGTTCAAAGGTGCAGTCCATCATGATAGGACAGTCAAGCACAGTCAGAATTTCTCTGGACTGCCAGCTCCCAAATAATGACATGGAGAGTTTTTGTTAATTACGAAAGCTTGGCCTTAGCTTAGGATTTTTCCCAATTAGCTCTTAAAACCTAAATTAACCTGTTTATATTAATCTATGTTTAGCCATGTGGCTTGTTACCTCTCCTCATTACTGTATGTCTGACTTCCTCTGTGTCTGGCTGGCAAATCCTCCCGCCACAAATTTTTTCCAGAGTTCCTATCTCTCCCTGGAAGTCCTGCCAATCCTTTCATGCCTAGCTATTGGACATTCAGCTTTTCATTAAACCAATAAGAAGGTGCCTTATGCAGGTGGGGAAGGACAGAGACACATCTACACAGTGTACAGAAAGATTATCCTGACAGCCAAGGAGCAGGAACTTGGAACAGGTGATCATATCACAGCCACAATCATGACACAGAAGATTATCAATGCACATTTCACTTTTCATCTCCTCTCCTCCATTTGTAGTACAGGATACTATCCAGAGAATGGTACTAACCACAGTCAGGAGGTCTTCCCACCTCAATTAACAGAATCAACGTAATCCACCACAGGCATGCCTAGAGGCCCATCTTCCAGATAAGTCTACATTCTGTTAAACTGCCAGTTAACACAAACCATCATGCCATGGTTATCCTAGGACAGAGGTCTTAGGCAAAATCCAACATTATTTTAATTTTTTTCACTTGCCCAAATCCAGAGCAAGCACTTATTTATGTCAGTACTCAAATCTCTCTGGTTCATGCTTTCCCTGGGTACCTACAGAAGCCAAAGTGGATGTGGAGGACTTTAAGGAAAGGGGGTGGTGGTGGCAGGGAGAGGGACAGGGAGAAGAAGAGACCCTGAGCACATAGAAACATACGTAATAGCAAAGACTGGTTTGAAGTACAATTGTTTTTGTTTCTATGCTATACCAGACATTTATCAAAAGGCACTGAATAAGCAAACATTATCATAATCGTGAAACTTGAAAATGTGTTAATTTCTATTTACCACTAGATATTCAGAAAAATATGTTACAGTGATGTGATTCTTAATCTGGCACTTTCAATAATAAGAAAGCTGGAAATAGAAGGTAAAGATTTACATATTTTTTAATTATGAATGCACAATAGAAACTAAGAGTAAATTTTTATATCAAGGTTATAAGCAGATGAAAAATGACAGTCTATATTTTAAAAGCAAACAGACTGCTAAGGCATCCAGTAATATGCAGTTGCAATACTTTACTTGAATATAGTCTGGTCTCAGTTTCTAACAGTTTTATTTTTGATAAGCAGCAATTTAAAAGGTTAGTCACCTTGTCTATATTCTAAGAGTTTGTGAATGTGAAATACTGACACCTTGAATTTACATGTTAGCAAAATGGATAGGCTGCCTCTGATTCTTTATTCATCCATTCCAGTGTTACTGTGTGCCATCCATTATGCACATCCTTGGGAGTACCTCAGTGAACAAACTGCCAATCTGAAGGGAAACAGATGAATAAACATAGAAGCTGTGAAGATAGGGATCTGAAAGGAAATACAATGTTACTGTTTGTCTCCCAGCCAAATAGCTACAATTATATTCCACCAACTGTGATGATATTAAATAAGTCAAATTCTTCCTTCCCCATTCTTTGTCTCCCTTATTTATTTTGTTTTCCTCTTATCTCTATAGTACATTCAATTCCTTCTTCTTTCATTCACTAACTATAGCCAATCAATAGTAACTAGAACTATCTAGCAATACTATTTTTATGTGTTAAAAATTAACTATGCAGTCCAGGTTATAGCTCAGTCAATGCTTGCATGAGGATTTGACTTGGATTCCCTTCCCATAGTAATCCAAGCACAGGAAGCAGATATAGCTAGGTCCATGGTGCTAAATGGCCAGCCAGCTCAGCCTACTTGGAAAGTTAGTTCTAGGTAGGTGAGAGACCCTGTCTCAGAAAAAAAGGTGAACAGCTGAAGTTTGTGCTCTGGCCTCCACACGCCTATACATACACGAACATCCTTACCCCAACACACAAGCAAGCATACACACAAAATAAAACTATGTGCTGGGGGATACCATTATTCTATTTAGCTTCCACAAAACTCTATTTGTGCCATTTTTTTAGATGAAACTGAGGCACAAGGATCTTCACAAGTTGCTGAGGGTGCACATGTGGCAAGTGGCTGAACACACCCCAGGTTCTCTGACTCAGAACCCAGGATCCACAGTGCACTGCCTGACTCCAAAATGAAATGGGTAGGATGCCTGTCAAACTACATGGAAAAGTAACCTGTGTGCAAAGATTAAAGACTATTTTGGAACTACTAACAAAGACAAGAATATATCTTTCAAAAGCCACAGAGTAGGAGAAAGAAGATGATGAAAAGGAAAAACTGTAGCATTCTATGTGGATCTTCTCTGTTTTCTCCCGTGGGAGCACAGTGGCCTCCACCTGCATAAGCGATGAGAGTTGGCATGGACTTGATTACTGCACATCTGTTATGGGTCTCAGAGTGCATTAAACAAAAACAAAGTGAGGGAGGAATAGAGCCTATAATCAAGGTCCTCCCAGTTGTATTGTCTCTAGTTGGAGTGGCTTTTCCTTGTTTTTCACCAGCAGGCACATATGCCCACCCCACTCTGCAGCAACCAGATTTCAAAACAATTTAAATCAAGCTTAGTAGCTAATTATCCTAAGGTCACACTGAAGAAGCAAACCACCAGGACATCAAAAACCTAAGACTATCTAAATGTGAATTATGCAGCATGATTTTTTCCATAAAAAAGGAGTGAGCATTTTTTTTCTCTCCCTGAGAATAGCTGGCTTTCAAAATAGAGCTCTTAAGACATTTCACCTCTGCTCAGAATGCTTTAAGCTGGCCTCCTGATTATAAAAATCTCATCAAGATGCTTTCTTAAGATGAAGAATGTTTTATAAATTGTAATGGCTTTAATCAGCTCCCTCTTTGAAGCTATTTAACTCTGTGATGTAGCCCAATTATGTCATTTATCGACTCTGTATTAATTATCATTACAGAGATTGATTTATACACTTTTTCACATCTTTCTTGCCAGATGGTATAGCATTCTCCCTCTCACTGACACTCCATAAACATCACCTGGATTCACTCAGTTGTCTCCACAGCTGAATGTTTCATCAACTCGTAGTCAAGTTAACCTGATTGCTCCTTTTCCTCTTCCTATTCCTCCTCATTCAGTCTACTGATACAGAGCACCAGTGGTTCTCAACCTTCTTAATGCTGCAACCCTTTAATCCAGTTCCTCATGTTGTGGTGACCCCCAACCATAAAATTATTTTGTTGCTACTTCATAACTGTAAGTTTGCTACTGCTATGAGTCATAATGTAAATATCTGATATGCAACCCCCAAAGGGGTCACGATCATAAGTTGACAACCACTGCAGTACACAAAGGGCAAGTGATGCAAACATAAGCAGATCATCTCATCCCATCTCAGTCTCAGTGAATTCTTACCCCATGTGGGCATACAATTATCACAGCATGCAATGGGGGTCCTTTGCTTCCTTAGCTGATTAGAACTTAGAGTCTGTCCTATTGTCTAGAGCAATGCAGACGATAGCTATGTACATATGCTTGGCAATGGAAATACCACAACTTTGCCTCGATAGAGTCGTACCCTGAATTATATTTTACTTGAACTAATATAAAAATGACCTTACTTTCTTGAGATCACGTGCGAAGAAAGCAGAAGACAGGAGTCCCAAGGTGCACTGCGTTACAGGGAAGCCAGCCTTGAATATTTAAATTGCACTGGGTGATCCAAAACAGGGGCAAGAGGGAAGTGGAAATGCTGAGATGCTGTAGTGCTTTCCTTACAAAGTGTAAAGATCAGGTTAATGGGACTGTTTTACAGTCGTCTCAAACTCAAAATGTCTAAAAGTCAAAATGGTTATGTTTCCCTCTAATGTGTAAACCACTGCATTATCCCAGGTAGGCATCCTTAGAGTAAAGACTGTGAACTCATCTATCTATAGCCACTAGCTAGGTAAGATCAATGAGAGAAATATAAGAAAAAAAGGGTACTGACACTGGGATCCATGTGCCTCATCAGCAGAAAGGACTTGGGTGTTATGGTAGGTATGTCCCCAGGTCTGGCTTTACTTAGAATCTAAAACCCCAATTGCTATATAAAACATGATTTTTAAAAAATTCTTAGCTGACCTGAGTACAGACTCACAGCATTTCAACCCTTGCTTGTCAGTCTTGACTCCTCCTTCTTCCACCTCAAATCTAACTGGCTATCAAGTTTGGATCTGAATTTTGTCATACTATCTTGCTGCCCCCTCCCCCATCATTTATGATTCCTTTCACTCTGTACTCTTAGGACACCCTAACTCTCCTTCTCCAAGAAGGCAGTGCACACATGCAGGTCAACATTTCTAGAACTGCAGTTTTAAAATGTTAATGTGCATCAGAAACCTGGAGGGCCACTTGCTGGACTCCAACCCCAGGCTTTCCCATTTAGTGGATCTCAGATGGAGCCTAAAGTTCTATATTTCAGCAAAGTTGTTGTTGCTGATATTGTCAAGGAGCTGGAAAGAGGGTGCCAACATACTCAATGCTTCTGCTCTGCATTAAACTGAATACTCTGGATTCTTCAAGTCTTGTCTCTTCTGCTCACCCCAAATTACATTTCTCTGATCCCTGAGTAGACTTGACTCCAGCTAAACTGGTCCATCTGAATATCACCCAACTATATCATGCACTCCAATTTCTTGCATAAAATGCCTTTATATCTTCTTGTCAATTATTACTCAAGGCTACATCTTCAGTGAAGTGAGGCCCAGACTTCTGTTATCTCCTCTAGACTCCTACAGCATTAGCTCCTCAGATTGATGGATATGATATAATGAACACAGAATTTGGACCAAGAGAATATGAGTTTGAATCCAATTCTTCACAAGCTGTGTAACTTGATAAGCCATTTAATCACTCTGAACTTCAAAAATATAGATACCAGCTTCTACTTCTAATGAGTCCCATAAAGAATTAATTAAAACATTTTAAGCCTTTAGAGAGGCTTAGTACAATAGCACCGTAGAATTCAGTTTGTGGTCATTGCCTTCCTCCATCCTTTTCCCTAAGCATGCATTTCACACTACATATAAAATCCATTTGACTAATCATTTGAGTCTGTCTGCTGCCTAGAGAGAATATTTCTGAAGGAACAATAATGACTAGGGCTTAGAAGAGAGTGCTGTCACTAAAATATTCATCTTGGTTACATTAAAGAAAAAAAACAGGCATTAAGGCACACAAACGAGAGAGAGAGAGAGAGAGAGAGAGAGAGAGAGAGAGAGAGAGAGAGAGAAATGGAAAGGGGGTCTAATTAATCTTAATCACCGTTTGTGGCTAAGAAATTTCTGGAAAGTTCTCAGTAAATATTTAATTAAAATATGGTAACTTTCAGAAGTAATCTAAGACAAATGGTTCCATAAAGTTACTTTATTCTGTAGAACTCTATAGTTAATTGTACTTATTATTGAAATATTTCTCATTACAAAAATAAGAGATATTTTATATTCAGAAAAACTGAAAAGCTCTCATAAGCTAATGCTCAATGGTGAATGAAAGGTCAAATCATTACAAAAGCATCAATGAGATGAAAAGTCTCCTCTTTGAAGTAAATTTGAGCACAGAAGCTCTAAATTATGTAGCACAGAAAAATAACAAGAGCCTGGAGGTGATGCTGTCAGAATGCAATGGGCTGTCTTCTGAGGGCATCACATAGTCATGTGCTCTTCCAAAATGGCTGCTGGTGTTAATGGTTACACTAAAGACTGTTGTTATCAAAGGAAACTTTAGCTAGGAGGGCAAACAGCGATGAATTGCAATGCATATTCTGTTCTATAGCATTGCTAGCCACTGTTGTACTCCTGAATGGAGTCTAATGCCAGTCTCTCTCATAGAGATGCAGGGAGAAGCCTCACCAGAGATTTCTTCTCCTTCTCCTTCTCCTTCTCCTTCTCCTTCTCCTTCTCCTTCTCCTTCTCCTTCTCCTTTTCTCCTTCTCCTTTTCTCCTTCTCCTTTTCTCCTCCTCCTCCTCCTCCTCCTCCTCCTCCTCCTCCTCCTCCTCCTCCTCCTCCTCTTCTTCTTCTTCTTCTTCTTCTTCTTCTTCTTCTTCTTCTTCTTCTTCTTCTTCTAGTACAAACTGTTTGGTCTATGGCTCAGGCTTATTGCTAGCTAGCTCTGACATCTTTAATTAACCCATTTCTATTAATCTATATTTTGTCATGTGGCCGTGGCATTACTGGTCTGCTGGCATCTTATACCTTGGTCAGCTGAATGGCATCTTCCCTAACTCTGTGCTGCTTCCCCTGTATCTCTCTTAGATTTCCTGCCTGACTATAACCTGTCTTGCCATAGGCCATAGCAACTTCTTTATTAACCAATGGTAGCAACACATATTCACAGCACACAGAAAGGCCATCCCACAGCACTTTCCCTTTTCTGTCTAATCAAAAAGGAAGGTTTTCATTTTAACATAGTAAAATTACATATAACAAAATAGGTATCAAGCGAGAATTACAGAAACTGCTTTTTCTAATCACCAACTGAAAACATCATTGTTCATAACAATTTTTTAGAAAATATATTTGAAATTTGGACATTTAGATAGTTTCTTTCCAATACAAAACAGAGTTTTCCAAACAACCAAGATATTCTAAGCTTATTATGAAGAATTTATACAGTATGGACAGTGAATACTAGGAACTGAGTCACTTGATTTGTTATCATCCCTGTCATGATTTATTATACAATCTCCAACAAGTTCATTTCTTCAATAGTCATTTCCAGAATTCTACTGTGCATCAAATGTCATGCTGGATGTTATAAATAGGTTTTATACACTCCACCCCACCTATATTTATTTGTGTATGTAAAAATCAATGTCTTTCTGGAACTCAGAGCATACAGTATAATCAGTCAATTGGGCAAACTGAAAACTTTTTCAGCAAATTCATTTTCCTTGGACATAAAGATAAACTAGATTTCCTAGCTTTCATGTACTGGCATGCTGACCAATAGAATGTAAGTGGAGGTGATATGCTATATCTGGGCCTACATAAGAATAACCATGAAAAATCCTTCCTCTGGGCTGTCAGCTTCTTGTTAAGCTTTGTACAGAAGACTCAGGTCTAAGATGTTTAGAGCCACAAGATGGAAATAAGTAGCTGCTAAGTGACTGAGATATAAAGCTGCTTGTTAGCAGTAGTCTGTGCTATCAAAGCACAGGGAGAGGGCAGAGGGAGAGGGAGGGGCAGAGGGAGAGGAGGGGCAGAGGGAGAGGGAGGGACAGAGGGAGAGGGAGGGGCAGAGGGAGAGGGGGGGGCAGAGGGAGAGGAGGGGCAGCACCAAAACTGGCTCCAGCACATTGGATATCAAGGGCATGCAAGATGATGTGTCAAAAAGAGGTAGATCACCAGGATGATGGCTGAGAATCAGAGGATGTTCCCCAGAAGAAAGGCCTAAGCTGAACAATGAAGGACAGAGTGTGACAGAGACTGTGAATGGAGGGAAGCAGAGAAGATGCAGTGGTAGGTAACTGGAAATACAGAAAGTTCTAGAGAGACCCTGGGAAATAGAGCAGTTCTGCTTGCATCTGCTGAATGCTTGACACAAGACAGTAGCTAAGGGATTTGTTGACTACTAGAAATGAGGACAAAGAAAAAGAAAAGTACAGCTAAGGACTATGTGATGTGAAGGACAGAAGTTTTCACTGAGAAAAAACAACAGAAAGAGGTAAATAGAAAGAGTTTGGGTTTTGAAAACACTAAAATTGGTATCAATCTAAAACACCTAAGAGAAGAATCAACAGTTTGGTGGATACATGAGCCTTGAGCTCATGGGAGATTATTTATAGAGAATTGATGGAGAATGCTTAGGTAGAACATTGTTAGTCAGCTGCCAAAGATGGGGGAAAGGAGAGGGAGAGAAAAGGACATAGGGAGGGAAAGGGCAATAGAAAAGAGGGACATGGGGGAGAGAGGGACATAGGGAGAATGACAGGGGAATGAGAAAATGCAGGAGAGAGGGATATCAGGAGAAGAATAGAAGGAGAAAGGAGGGGAAACAGACATAGGGAGAGGGAGGGGCAGAGGGAGAGGGAGGGGCAGAGGGAGAGGGAGGGGCAGAGGGAGAGGGAGGGACAGAGGGAGGGGCAGAGGGAGGGAGAAAATGGAGGAGAGAGGGATACAGGAAAGAAAGGGATAGAGGAGGGAGGGCCATGGGGGGGAAGGGGACATCGGAAGGAGGGGCATTGGGGGAGAGAGGAACATAGGGAGAGGTATATTTGAAAAAGAAGTCCTGAAACTCCAGTTTATTTGAGAAATTGGGAGCTATTTGTGACTTTAACAAGTTCCTTCTTAGTTAGTACTCATAAAAGACACACTAAAATATCTGTGGTGAATGAAAGATGAATAATCACAGAAATATAAATACGCCTTACAGAAACGAGATTTTTTAAAACAATCTATGAAGGAACAAAGAGATTTTGCTTCATCTTGATTTTTACTTTTCAGGATGAAAGAATTCAATGTGCATCCGCTTCTCTGAATGTTTACTTTCCTACCTAGAAATGGAAAAAATAATGCCCCATCTGCATGGTCCTTGAGGTTGATGTCATAATAAATAACACAACACATGTGAAGGCACTCAAAGATATGGTGTGTCAATGCCAATAGTAATCCATTACGTTACCAAAATGGAGTTATAGCATTAAGAGACCACAGAAACTATAAAAGCCCATGAAAAGCCATAATCAGTACAGATCTAGACACATGAAGAAAATGTTGCTTTTACACAGTAAAAGTTGCTGACCCCAAGCTTTAGAGGCTAACATCCTGAGGACCATGCTGGGCAGTTCTCACTTTTAGTATGTAGTCTAGGTTTCCAGATGTCTTTATTATGCTGAGGGAAAAAATAAAAAACAAAACAAAATAAAATAAAAACAGGCCAATGAGCCCTGGTAGATGGCTGCACATTAAGTCATCTGGGGATGTACTAGTCCTACAATTGTAGTTCTTAAATAAAGGTTCCTGGCTGTGTTCCAGTTTCACACAGCAATAGACTCATTCCATAATTTATGCCTCATGATCAGTGAAATCATGGTGAATGACCACAGCTTGCTGAGTGTGTTATTCCAAGGAGTAGCTGAGGTAGTCTGGAAAGAAAGCTAGGGTTTTGGATTTCTCTCCTGGGAAGATAAACCATCCAAAAGGGTATGATCCAATCATTATTTCACCAGTCTCAGAACCATTGAAGACTTTACAAAGAGCATTATTTTTGGTTTTGTGACAATGGTGTAACAAGGACTTCGCTCACAGAACTCCTAGTGGGTGATTCTTGACCTGTTCTATCTTGCTCCCCAGGGAAGACATCTTATCCCTGTAAAATAGAAACAGTCTCCATCCTTCACTTTGTACTATGTATAACTGCTCTGACTGCAAATCCCAGCTGCTGATTTTATTTTGGGGGTGAAGAGTACTAATGAAGGCTGACCAGCTGTGTCTTCAGCTCCAAATAGAGTTATGAAGAATACAGTTTTCCTTTATAATACAAACAGAAAGTACAGTTCCGGGCCCTGAATAAACTTTATTTGCAATTACTTTTGCATTTTCTGACAACCCACACCAGGCTACATTAACATGGTGCTTCTTTTATCTGCTTTTCTAAATTATTTTATTTTATTTATATCAGTGTATGACTGCACCATACACAGTTATTAAATTAGGCCAAATAGACACATGTAAGCTTGTAGAGCTTTTGTCCACTGTAATACTGAATTTCTTTCTAGGGCTAAGATTCAATGAAGCACCTTGGTCTGGGACAGCGGGTACATGGTGGTAGTATTCAGTAGATTGAGGCAGGAGAATCATATGAGCTCAAGAGTTCAAACCCAGATTGGGCACATAACAAAACCCCAGGAGTGGGGGGCAGAAATATGCTTCTTATAAATTAAAAGTAGGAGCTCAGTGATTAAGAGCACTTACTGCTCTTGTAGATGGCAAGGGTTTTTGGTTTCAAGTACTCACAAAGCAGATCACAACCATCCACAATTCCAGTCCCAAAATACATACATACAGGCAAACACTCATACACACAAAGTATTTCTAAAGTAACACAAAATAAATAAATATTTTGCCATTACCTCAACAGGATTCCAGAAAATGCAAGCCTTCTATTGTCCTCAAACAATACCACCAAACATTTATTTACATAGACATCTACAGATAAACAAATATTTTTCATATGTTTACTTCATTTAGGCTTAAATATCATGTTGTGTACTTATAATCATTCACTTGTCTGTACAGGAAAATTACAGGGCTAGACATATAGGTAAAGCAACATATAAACTGGTCACACAGTTGTCCAGAAAGGTCCTCTAGTCCCCAAGCTCCTCCTATGACACAACAGACATTCCTCATCATGTCATCCTCTCTGTTTTTATTTCACTTCTGTAGTAACATGAAAAACAGCCTGGCCTCCTTTGTAGTCATTAGGAACCTTGGATGAAGCACAGACCTCTACTCAGTTCTCGGTGAGAAATACATAATATGTTAATTATAGAGAGATGGATGTAGGATCATTTTTAGTGTGGAAACCCTTCAGAGGAATTCATAAATGAGCTTGGAATCCTTAAGGGCCAAAGAAGATATTCCAATCATATTATTAAATGTGGAACTGGGAGGAGCCTCCACAAGCTATCAGTATTTTCATTTGCATGGTTTTTTTGTTCATAGAAAACTAATTTTTGAAAATATTTCAAACAACACAACTCAACTCACCTGTAGATGGAAAAGGAAGCTACTGATCGGATGAGGGATGCCACAGCCCCCACTTTGGCAGCTTCCACAGCTCCCTGATGACGATATTGCACCGTAATCCCATAGCTGGTGTAAGGCTGGTTATAAACAATGATCTTCCCTCTTGCCTCAGATGCCCTTCTTTGGAGTTCATCAAAAGAGGTCACTACCAGTACTTCTGCCGTGATGCCTGGAAATAAAAGAAAAACAGTTAACTTGTGCTTTCCCATCAGCTAGGTGGAATTGGTACACAAAAGGTCACACATGCTCTATTGGCTACATCTGGCAAACTGAGTGGAGAAGATTGAAGTTTGAGAGCTAGTTACCATGGGAGCAAGACTACAGAGTTATTAATCTGCCCAAGACAGAGACAAGACATTCAAAATAATATGACATGTGACTCAAGGTTTTCAACTCACTCCACCAGGCAGTCTTAAGTCACAAATGGCTTGAAAACATACCTTTCCCCCTTTCCTATGAAACCATGTATTTCTTTAGAGGACATTGTTTATTTTTAAAATTGTATTTCAGAAACCTTAGTGTTAATGAAACACATATTTAGCCCTTCATATAGCTGTTTTCAGATGTCACTAAATAACTCTCAGTGACAGAAAAGGGTTGCAGCCTGGGAAGAACACTCTTAGAAGACAGTGTGGTTTTTTTTGTTTTTTTTTTTTTTTTTTTTTTTTTTTTTTTTATAAACCCAGCTTTTAACAAATAATGCCTTCTCCTGAGAAAAAATGAAAAGTCAACCTGTTTTCTTTTCTTCTTTCAATAAAAACACTCCAAAAGGATGTGGAAACTTCCTGTGCTTCTCAACTTACAATAGTTCATCACCAAAAATACACTACTGTTCTTCAAATAAAAAAATGCAGAACATGTATTAATGCCCTTGAATCCTTTTGTTCTGGTTAGATGTGTCCACTTCCTCATATCACTTTCCCACATCACTATATCTTCTTGATTAAATGAAGAGGGTTTCTGTCTTCCAAGAATTCATGCAAACACATCTACACAGACATACCCATGTATATACATACTAACACATACACATACATACTCATACACAAACATACAAACACATACTCATACACACATACTCAGATATACACACACTCACATACATATACACAGAGGACAGATGCAGTGGCTAAATCTAAATAAAAGACATCTATTCTGGTTTTGCTTTTTGTGTATGGTGGGAATTGAATTTAAGGCCTCGCCTATGCTGGGCAAACACTCAAATGCTGAACCATATTCACAGTCCCTAATGTCTATTACTCTATGGTTTTAGCCATGCAATTATTAAATATATTAGCACCCTCTGAAGTAATGAGCACACATCCGTTATATTTTCTTAATATTACAAGCCTGAGAATTATAAGATGTTGGGTTTTTTTTGGGAGGGTTTTTTTTTCTTTGAAAAATTAAAAGATACCTTATAATGGTAACTGTTACTTGGAAAAATCCTTTAACAATTCACTCAGGTACTAGGAAATTCTTGCTTTCACTATAGGCGCAACTGTAAGAAGTCTCTGGGCTATGACTAGTTACAACTCTATAAGCATTTCTCAACCAGCAACTCAGAATTTAATTTACAATCCAAAAGAAGCAATATATAATTACAAAAGGAAGGAAGTCATCAGCTTTCCACATAATAAAAATGCATTGAAAACATGAATGTGGATTCAGGTAGGCAAATTCTGAGATTCTGAAACCTAGAGTTAACTTGAAATTTGACCAATGTTAATGTTAGTATTATACAATAATTTTGCTGATGGCTTTCAGTCTCTCTTCATTAATTAAAGGTTCACTGGTTCAGTTCAACATGATGTCCAAACAATGGGATAATTTTCGTATCTGGATTAAAACTACTAGAAATGAAGCTAAATTTCTACAAATTTTCAAAATTAAATGAAGGGTGTTTCCTTCACTATAGTGTATACCTCAAATTCCTTTGGTACATAAAAAAAGGAGACTTCTAGAGCCATAAAGCAAACTCGACAGCCCAGAGGCCAATATTTGTGACACTGTAACATTTGTAACATCTATAGGTCAAAGCCCAGCCCTGGAAGAAGAGTTTGAATGAATATATTTCCCTGAAAGCAGAGTCCTCTCTGATTCATTTGTCTGTTGCATCCATCATCCAATCAATATTCAAAACACTGACAATTTTTCCTCGAAGTCAGCACTGACTGAGCCCATGTCTCCTGTCTCACCCTATTACATGCTCTCACGTCAGGTCCTCATTACCTGTATTTTAGACTTTATAAACCCTTACTTCCCAACACTTTCACCACTACTGGAATCTCAGCCTCCAGCTCAGCTCGTTCAAACGCCACAGAGTTTCCAACTCTGACTACATTAACTACTGAGAAGTCAGATCTGTCTATAACACCACCACTTTGCTCCTATCCTACTTCTGAAATCTTACATCAAAGACTCACCTTTCAGCCTGTCATTCCAAGCCTGTCTACCTCTATAGACACATTTGCTTTTATTTTAGACTTCATTAGCACTGATCTTAATGTTCTCACTCTCTTTCTCTGCTAATTTTGTTCATGGTGTCTTTATTCATACTCTTGTACATCAGGTCTTATGGACCCTTCTCCCAACTTCATCTTCAGAACAAATCACCTATCCACCAGGATATCCATCTGTTAAAAATCATTGCTTAGAGTTCTTTAAAGGGGCATTTTCTGGCCTCATATTTTCTGTCCTATCTTCTCATTCCCAGCTAGTAAAGCCTAAGTATGTATTTAGCTCCCTCCAGACTTTCAGGGCACCCTAGATATAGCAGTGTGAGAGACAAATGAAACTCTTTTGGGGGCTCTCTCTACTGCCCAAAGATGGTCTCCCTGAGATTTGGGGCCATGTTCACTTTGGAGAACAATGCCTGGCAGTATGTGAACATAGTTGGTCACGCTATGTCACTTGGTTGAAACTGCTCCAAATAAGATACCATTCTAACTTGACCTACAAAATTTGATAGTCCTTCCACAGTCACCGAGGAATCCATTCTCATACCACCCACCCAGGACACATCTGCAAATCAATAACTCATCAAAGACACTCTGGGGCAGTCTGAATATAAATATAAATTTCAGGTATAAGAACTCAGATTCTAGAACATAAAAACACTTGCCTAAATATTCTTCCTTTACACAAAATTCTACAGCTAGCATTGAAACAAATCAAGAGGACAAGACAGATCTAAAGCTGATAGCAGTGCCATGAAAAAAAGAATAGTAATAATCAAAGGCAGAAGCATTCTAAATAACAAACACTAAGAGAATTTCCTGCAGTGACATAGATATTCCACTCCAGAGATGACATCTTAGTCATCAGCCATAGATGGCCCCTGAGCACTCAGAATACAACTATTGTGACAAAGAAACTAAATTCTTAATGTCATTTATTGATAATTGATGTATATTTACATTTAAACAACCACGTGGGAGTAGAACTCTCAGTTACTACAGCTCAAGCCATTAAGAAGAGACCATCACTGAGAGCATCACTGCTGGCCCCAAGGGACTTGCTAATGACAGTCTGATAACATATGTGAGTCATGATTGTGACCTCAAGAGATCACAGACCAGGTGACAGTACTCAGCAGCCACATTTGGGAAGGTGGTGTATACAACTCGCACACCATGGGAAGATAAATTAAACCATGGAAAACTCCCTTTATGCTACACCAAGGAAGATACTCACGCTGTGCTCTGATCGGCAGCTCTTGTCTCTCTCTCTCTCTCCTCCTACCCTCCCATTCTACAAGGCTGCTCACAAAAGCCTCTAAGAACTCTGCCATGTCTACAATAATGCCTGCCATGAAATTTATGCTCATAATGCTTCCTACATCCAACTTTAGTTCACTTAGTATCCTTAATTTTGTCACAGCCTTTAACAGTATCTAATTGCATCCATTGTGATAATATAAGGTACATGGGAGGTAAAACTCTTGTCAGTTTTTGTCATTAATGTTATACAAATGTAAAATAGGACTCATAAATATATATATGACATATACATATGTGCGTATACAAACACTGAATAACTGAAACAAAAATATAATGGCCCAGCTGTATCACCTTCCACAAATATGTTTCCCCAAGGGCCTTTCATATTTCTGTATTTCAGATAAGTACTAGCACCAGTGTCTACATTTGGGTGCGCACTGGTTATTCTAAAGCTTACGACTCTGCAGAGTAGTTTCTATGAGGACACTGAAGTGTAGAGTTAGGTTTATATACAAGTTGGTATTAAAGCCGAAATTTGAATTTTTGGCCATTTGCATCCTCGGGTCACACATTTCCTATTAATTGCATTGCTGTGTTCTATAATAAATGTAAAATATATGACAATAAAGCTTGGAGTTTTTATTTTTAAGAGGAATAAAAAGGTTAAGAAAAACCAATATAAGGTCTGCCAAAGTTGTCATCAGTTCTTTTTCAGGCTTTTGCTCATAAATTGGGGGTTGTTACACATATTAAGGCCTGGGTTGGCAATATGGGATGCAGGAGGGAGCTTTGCTCTAGGGCAGTGGGTCTCAACCTTCCTAAAGCTGCGATCCTTTAACACAGTTCCTTATGTTGGCTGATCCTCAACAATAAAACTGTTTTTGTTGCTGTTTCACAACTGTAATTTTGCTAATGTTATGAATCATAATGTAAATATCTGTGTTTTCTGATAGTCTTAGGTGACTCCTATGAAAAGTCTGTACAGGCCTCCAAAGGCACAGGCCATCCACAGGTTGAAAACCACTATCCTAGGGCAAGACTTATCAGACTGATAAGAATGATGAAAAGAATAATGGTCATTAAATTCCAAAGAGACTGTGGAAATGAAGACAAACAAACCCAAAGTAACTCTCTTATTTACCAGAAAGATTACAAAAATTCTCAGGTTCATTTTTTTTCACACTTTATTTTCCAATTCAAAATTTCTAAGCCATTTACCCTGTCCATGACTGTTTCCGGCAGTCTCCCTACAAAGGCAAAGCAGAATGCTGACCACTGGCTAGTGTCATCTGTTCTATGAGGAAATAGACACTGACTGACCCATTCTCCATCTCTTCTGAATGCTTCCTCCCAAGGACAGTTAAACAATAAGACAATAGTGTTTTATAATGGTTTCTACCATTACACCCAAAGACTACAGACGGAAAACTATGTCTCTAGACCTCAGGGCAAGTGACTTAATGTGGTTTGTTTTACAAAATTGGTTCTGATTTTTGGAAGACTTACCCATAAACAGGAAACAGTCCATCCAACCCTACCCAAAGGGAACTCCAGCTTCTTACCCATACTATGTGAACTCCTATTGGGTGACCATTCAAGATAAGTAGGTCCAGAATGGGTGGCCTTTCCTGAGATCATAGTCATAGAAAACAGAAAGATAGTTGTTCTTCCAAAGTCAGTGTTCAGCCTAAAGGGGTAAGGAATCTGAAATTTTATAGCAAGGCAGATAAAACCACATCAGAGCAATCCTTTCTGGGGACTTTTTTGTTTACAAACTATATGATTTTATAACATACTTTACCAGGAAGAACAAGCCTTATATATTCAAATTAACAAGTTATAGCCCTTCTACAAAGTTAGGATTTCATCCTGGACATTAGAGACAAAGGAAGATTCTATACTTAGGAATACAGAATACAGGAAAGAGAGTTAACAATAATTTTTAGAAGAATACTGAATACCAGATAAATGAAAATATAAATTAAAACTTCCCCAAATCAGCACAAATCTGACAAGGAGAATTTATTTAGTTTTCTATTAGAAACTAAGAGGGCTTGAAATAGTTCCAGGTGCTTGAAAATGTCTGGAAGGACATTCTCAGATAAAGAATAAAAGAGGGTTTAATAATGTGTAAAAGGGTGCACATTTTGCATTTATAGCCAATACACAAATAAATAGTAGGGCACTATAATCTTTTGATAATAACTAGGATATTTATGGACTTCCATTCATATCCTCAGGAAGAGAAAGAAAACAACCTCTTTGAAGATATTTTTAAGAAAAACTTAACTATTTGTTCGAGAGAAAGTTGGAAGAACAAGGGGTAAAGAGCAACTCTGAATGGGGTAAGAGGTTATCTGACCCATCAGCAGCCCATCTTCTCCAAGCCCTCTACTCAGATCTGATTCAAATTAAACCTGGGTCATCAACCTTGCAAGGGAGGATGAACCCAGTTTCATCAAAATCAATAGCAAAGTAAATCATCATCACCTGTAGAGAGGTGACTGTTGCTTGTGTGTGCTGAGAGTTGTCTTGAAACACTAGTACCTGCGGAGAAGCTGCAAGCACAAAGTCAAGTTTACAGTGACTTGTGCTGTTCACTGTAGGGCCAGCTAACTTGACATTCATGAAAAGCACAGGTTTTACAGGGGCCACCACAGAAACATGCAGATCTCCAAGCAAGAGTACAGACCAGCCCTTAGAAGCCTGAGGATTTTCAAATATAAGCTGCCCCATGATTGTGGCAATTGAAAAAGTAATCAAGCTTTGGAATATCGTGATTCCTCTTAGCAATTACTATAGTAACTACTTATCCCGCAAATCACAAAGTATTCTCTTTTCCAACTTGGTTTATTTGAAATATGGTTGACAAAATCACATTCTCACCAACCACTCCCTGTATCTCTGTGTAAAAGAGACTAGTGTGGCTGAGTGAGGGTTTTCACCAAAACCTTACTTTCTCCTCATTTAACATGAGCAGCTCCAAGTTGTATTTAAGGCAGACAATCACAACCAACAGACCTACTGATGGCTGGGATGCAGAGCTGAGTTCTGACAGGTAGTCTAAAGCCACTAGGTGTTAAGGTTCATGGCCATAGTCAGCTGGTCTAGAAAGGTGGAATCTGACAAATGAGTTCTAGTTACTGGGAGATGTTGGCAGAGAGGCTGAAGAGTTCGAGGAGAGAAATGACAAGTGAAAAGTTGATAGAGTTAGGTGACATCACATGGAATTTATGTCACTCTATTAAGGAGTTTGGGTACAGAGAAGGAACTCAGGAAGGTCAAACTCATTTTCAAGGAAATTCTAAGCTTAGTATGACGGAAGGTTTAGATGAGGAAAGGAAAGGTGTACATGGTGGTTAAGGTATTTTTGCCATCTTCTGAGAGAAAGAGTTGGCTACAGCTTAGACCAGTTGATAATAGCAGGATTCAGCCTAATGGACCATTTTAAGCAATAGCCTAGAAGAACGCTACCATCTGTGATGGGTACCAGTCTTTCTGATATTTGTATAGCATAGACTTCACTGTGCAGTCTGTGCAATGATCTTTTTCTTGGGAAAATTGTGGTAAATAAAATTTAATAATCAGACATTTAAAACAATGAGACATTGTTTAAAATTTTAGATAAATACTTTAGGACAGTGGTTCTCAACCTTCCTAATGCTGTGACCCTATAATACAGTTCCTGTTGTGGTGACCCCAACCATAAAATTATTTCGTTGCTACTTCATAACTGTAGTTTTGATACTGCTATGAATCATAATATAAATATCTGGTATGCAGGGTATCTGATATGCAATTCCCAAAGGGGTCACAACCCACAGCTTGGGAACCACAGTTTTAGGCCATATCATTCTACTATATAATTTCTAATAATCTTTTTCTTACAATACATTATAAGCTCCTCAAAATTTGTGTCAGGTTAATCACTTCTTGAGAAGCAGCCATCATTGCAACTCTAGCTTGAAAGCTGACTAAAGCACTCACTAGCTTTCTGATCCTAAATAAGTATCTCAGCTTTTCCTAGTCTGTAAGATGGGAAGCACAGTAACACTAGGCTCATTAAACTTCCCATGAGCATGAAATGAGGGGGCAAATTTTCCATTTGTTATAAAGCACTTTAAAATGATAAGGATAGATTCTCTAAGTACAAACAGTTGTCTCCTGATTCACTTAAAAGTTTACATAACTAATAAAATACTTTTTAAAAGAATGACTATTAGACTATTACTTCAGAAAATACTGAACCTACTTGGATAAGAACAATGTTATACACTGTCCCACCAGACAGCTCTTATTGTCACTACAGCAAAAATTGAGGTAGCATATTACAGAGGTTCTATATCAGGCTGCAGAAAAGCTGAGTGGGTTCCATGGATTTCTTTGACACCGAGAGGTACAGAGGCAGAGATGGGGACTGTAAAAGAAGCAGGAGAAGGACTTTTTAGAGAAGCATCAGAGCAGATCATAGCACTATCTGCATATCCAGAAACAGATTTACAAAAGCATTCTATCATGTCTTCTCCCTTGTGTCATCTGGTAAGAGAATACATTATCAACAACTACCTGTAAATTTCTGTCTCTTTGTTGAAGATACTGATTCCATCCTTGGTCACACAACTTGGTCTGGCCATTGGAACATGAATGGGCATAGCTTATGGCCACAGTTAAGTGGGGTCTTCACTGTTACAAGATTTGGCTACATCTCCTAGGAACTTAATTCTCTCAGTAACAGGAATTACAGGTCCCAGATGGAAGCTGATCCTTTAGCTAAGGTCCTGGCATTGTAAATATCTGAAGCAGGAACAAAGGCACCATCAACTGCCAGCTGAGATACATATGTGTATATGTGTGTGGGGGGGACTGAGTCAATAGGCAATGAATCAATGACTCTTGGTGTTCTCATCAAAGGGTTGTTGTGGGATATTTGATCACACTGTGTAAAGATGTGTCTATGTTTTACCTCACCTGCCGTAGGCACCTTCTGATTGGTTTAATAAAGAGCTGAATAGCCAATAGCTAGGCAGGAGAAGATAGGCAGGACTTCTGGGCAGAGATAGGAAATCTGCAAAGAATCTGAGGTGCAGGGGATTCACCAGGGAAATGCAGAGGAAGTTAGAAGTGAAGTAGATTAATATAAACGGGTTAATTTAAGTTTTAAGAGCTAGTTAGGAACAAGCCTAAGCTAAGGCCAAGCTTTCATACTTAATAAGAAGTCTTCATGTCATTATTCAGGAGCTGGCAGTCCAAAGAAAGATCTGTCTACAGAAGTTGGTACTTATCCTAATGTTACTGAAAACTGACTAATGCAGAGACCCTGAATTTGGAATTTCTATTGGAGTGCTTTGCAATCTATGGCTCCTTTGTAAGACACAGACTGAATGCATTGTTAGTTAGGAAAGATAGTTCAGGGAAAATTAGAGAACCATGCCCTTCCTCTTATTACACACCAAAGTGATAGAATGCTTGGCACTGAACAGTAGAAAACAAAACCATCTGAAGAATTTAGCATGCATCAGCGATTTAAAACATGTAGCCTCATATGACAAAGAATTTAAGGGGCAGATAGGTTCTAGAAATCATTAAAATACAGTCTTGGAAACTTCCGTTAGCTAAGCATCCAAACATCATTCTAACAGAAATAAGCAGCTGTGTCGTACTGTTAAATAATTCTGTGCACTTTCAACAGGCTTCAGTGCTTCATCTCCAAATGCAGTTTTCCTCTGAATTTCATCTTCACAAACCAATGGCAAAAGTGACAGGCACTATTGTACTTGTGTTTGTATCAGGTAGAAAATAATGTTATTATAGTCTCAAGAAACAAAATAGCTATGACAACTCGGTCTTCCAAAATGGACTTTTTATTTAACTACATTTTAAACTTTTGAGTGTCCTGTGCTCTCTTCAGACAAATAAAACTGTATGAAAGAAGTCTGCACTAAAACAGAACTTCTGCCTCAAATCACAGGAAACCTATTCAGCATCATGATTCATATTAATGCAGTTTAACACATACAGGAGACTCAGCACTGTAAAAATATATATATAAATATGAGAACCATATGTAACAATTTCCTTGATGCCATTTTATAAAATCCTTTTGACCTGAGGTACACAAATTCAAATTCAACTACTGTGTTAATCTTGCTATAATTAAAAGTTAGTACCACAGGCACAACAAGGGCATTGCCCATACCTTGTGAATGAGACAAACCATTACAAAGGATGGAAACAGCAAAAAGGAGGAAGAACATGCAGCCCATTGAATAGGCAAGAAAATAGGTGGGCAAAAAGAGTTCAAGGATCTTTCCAGACTGGAAGTGGTAAAGCTTGTTTTTAAATCAAGGTCAGGATGACTCCAGTAAACAGTTGTCTATTCAATTTTGTTTCAAAAATATTTTTTTTAATTTCTAGGTGAAGTTTTATTGCAGAAATGAATAAATACTCTAGAATGATGGTAACACCTGAGTTGTAGCTATCACAAACTATCTATTTGCATACTTGCAAATGATAGAAAACTATTTCAGGTGCTTGGGAATGTTTTGGCTTTGTGTGTCCCATGATTAGATTAATTTCAGGCATTTCCTTCCTGGTGTTGACCTTTCCAGTGACACCTTTGTCTTCAGTGTCTGTGTGGAGTTCAAGTTCCCCCATTTTTCTCATGCTACCTCAAGAGAGAAGGGTCTTTGTAGCAGCTTCCACAGCAAAGCTGGCAGAAGCTTCTTGGAGCTCCAGCTAACAGATCTGTTCAAGAATCAAGGATAAATCCAACAATTTGGCCACAGAGATTGGCTGTGCTAATCACCTTAAGCCTCATCCATGTCTAGACTTGGGTTAAGAGACAGTCCCACCTAAACCAGTGGTGGGGAGTAGGCAGAAGTGTGTTCCCAGATACAAGAAGTGGATCCTGGGTAGCAAACAGCAGATGGCCACATAGGGATGTCTCTCTATTACCACAGCATGTGACACAACAAAACTTTCCCATATTCTGAATGCAGTATATTTGTGTTTAATTAAATTGTCCATATTGTTCATGATCCAGTTTGGCAGGATAAAGGGCCTCTCAGACCATTATCCCTAACAACTGAATTCCACAAAGAGAATAGGAAGTTTCTGATGAGCTTCTGATGAGGTATCAATTAATGAAAACCAGGCTTCAACTCAAGAACATTAGTAATGTATTAATCCTTAACAGAAACACAAACACAGACTCTATGGTAGTGGAAACCTAAGGGTGCTGGGGCTGCCAGTGGGCAGAGTTCCCAAGAACCAGTGTAGCCTCATTTTTATCCCTAGACAATATTTTAAAATCACTATTCTATACAATCTTAAGATGAAAAAGCAAAATCCAAAGCAGTGGCACATTTTTCATCAGATTGTTGGGTAGGTTTTCCAAATATTTAAAAGGTAAGAGTATCAGATCTGTATATCCTTAATATAAGTCTAGGAGGTAAAGGTAATTGTTTACTTAGGTTTTTCATAAAATGTAATGATAATAATAATAATAATAATAGATATACTTATTATAGGTATACTCTGGTCAGGTATCATGTATGCCTTAGTAGAAATCATTGCTGCTCTATCAGCAAATAGAGTGATATGGAAGCTGAAATTGATCTATTTCACTGTCAGATTACTTGTAGTTTTATGACTCAAACTCAGATGGACTTTGTCTCTCTCTGTTGGTAAAATCAGGAGAGGGGCCTAATAGTTCTGGTGATCAAATCCTCATTTGTTTCGCCATCCACACATTTCAGCTACAAGATGCCTAATAGTAGCTATAGTAGCTATAGTCAATTGTTTAAAAGCTCTGTGACCAACATACTT
This sequence comes from Peromyscus aztecus, assembly GCA_902168405.1. Lineage (NCBI taxonomy): Eukaryota > Metazoa > Chordata > Mammalia > Rodentia > Cricetidae > Peromyscus > Peromyscus aztecus. Next base: position 1,563 of record CABHPQ010137216.1, on the reverse strand, counting down.
TGCAATAACTTTATCTTGCCCAGAGCAATGTTACTTATTAGCTGATATATAGATTATAATATGCAGACCTAGAAGGAATTGTTACTGTGTGGTCTTAATTAGACATTTTCACCATTTTTTTTACTTAGCATAGTTTAAGAGTATTGTTTAACAGGCTGTCTCTTCAGTCATCTCAGTAAATATTTCATTAAAATAATAATAATAATAATAATAATAATAAATTAACCTCTATATAGGTGTGATGGTACAGGAGACATAGTCCTAAACACTTTACTTATACTAAGGCATTTGATCTTCAGACAGCCCCATGATATAGTCACTTATTATCTTCATTAAATGCAAGATATTTTATTTATTTATACTTGTATCTTGCTTACTTATTTTCAGACTTAAAACCAAAATAATTTTAAAAGTCTTAGACAAACACACTGAATAAACTAAAAGTAAAATAAAATAGTGGTATTCTATTTGTACTGAAATGTGATTTTATTTGTATGTTAATAAATAAAGTTGCCCAGAGGTCAGAGTTATTTAGCAAACCATAGGGAAAGCCAGGGCGGTGGTGGTGCACGCCTTTAATCCCAGCACTTGGTAAGCAGAACTAGGTAGATCTCTGTGCGTTGGAGACACACGCCCTTAATCTCAATACCAACCATAGACCTGGCGGTCTGTACAGAGAGGCAGTGATGAGACAGTCACGTAGTTGGGTTTACAACCAATGAGAAGGAAGAACCAGAACTCTTTATAAGTCAAACGCACAGGAAGTAGCTCCCCTTTTGGAGAGGCTTCTTGGCGGAAGAAGCTAGCCAGCAGCACGCGGGTAAGCTCCTAACTCTGACCTATTGGGTTTTTATCTTTACCTTGGCTCTGTGTTTCTTATTTAATAAGACGGTTGGTTACATCTACATTTGGCGCCCAACATGACAAGACTCCATAAGAAACCGCTTGACTTGCGGCGGGTCCGCGGCTGGTCTGGTTTCCCGCCTCGGCGGTCGGCTCCGGACGGCCTGGTCTCTAGCAGGGGCCAAGGTCGGTTTGGCCTCAGGCCCCAAGCGGTTAGCTTAAAAGCCGGTGCTACAAACAACTCAGGCCTGCCTTGCCAACAGGGCCCCTGCCTGTAAAGCCAACGCACGTGGTCGGAGTTTAAGGAACCCGCAGCCCAGGCTTGACTCCACTCAAGCCGCAACACGTGGCGTGGCTGGATTTAAGCTTTTAGTGGCTACGCTTTCTTGCTTGCTCTCTTGCTTTCTCTCTCTCTCTCTCTCTCTCTCTCTCTCTCTCTCTGTCTCTCTCTCTCTCGATTCACCTCGGACACTAGGTGACTGTTTTGAAATTTGCTCGGATTTCTACTGTTCTGCGCAGATTTGGTAAGTCAATTAACATATCAAATATTTTAAAGGAAACTATTTAACAGAGAAATTTTTCCACATTAAAAAAAAAATGGGTTTTCTGTGTGCATTGGAAGAAAATTTGTTTGCAATTTTAGGCAGTGTGACAATGGAACAACTGTATGGGATGATTACTATTGATAGGATTATGCAGTTTGTTACTATGTTTATACTC
>CABHPQ010137215.1:0-14590 GCA_902168405.1 Peromyscus aztecus | reverse complement strand
ACACACACACACACACACACACACACACACACACACACACACACACAGAATTTTCAAAAGTCCTTAGTGTTAGTCATTCCTCCATGCATCCTTCCCATCTGCCATGCCCTCTCATCCCCTTTCCTACTTAACCCTCCATTGTACAGAAAAATTATGAGAGTTGACTGAAAATTTAAATTTCTATTCCCTTTGTTAATAAGGGACTGCAAATAAGAGATTACAAGTTTACATTGATCTCCGGCAGGAAGAACATTGAAGGAATCCATTAACATTTTATTCATATTATTGTGGCTGTGGATGGACTGTGACTTTAAGATTTGGGGTCATGAACGTAGTTCATGAATCATAGTGACATTTGAATAGCACCAAGAACATAAACCTCTCTTCAGTTTACTAATAATGACTCAGTAGTATGTAAAGAACCACCCCATTAATCTCTACATATTAACTCTGTCTAAGGTCTAAGGTCACTTTGTTGGACTTCTGTTATTAAGGAAACATCCATTCACAGCATTTAATAGAGATGTGGCCACAAGATGGCAGTAGACCGCACCTGTTGAAAAGTGGAAATGTCTTTTCATTGCATTCTGAGGTAGAGGTGAGAACTGAAGTATTTGTTTTCTTATTGGTTGGGCAGATAACACAAGAAGCTACTCTAACTGTCATAGAAAAGGAGACAACCTCGAAATACAAAAAGCTGGCTTGGCAAGAGATTGCAAGTCTACACTGATCCCAGGCCGGAAGAACAATGAAGACATCCATTCACACTTTACTCCTGCTCTTGTGCCTGTGGATGGACTGTGAGTTGAAGACTTGGGGTCAAGGGAAAACACTCAGTGTATATTTTTAGATATCCAGGGGAAATCCATTTTATACAGTTTCCACTAGTTATTGTGGACAAAGAAAATCCAGCAGAGCATTGCCCGACTGCCCTCGTCCTTTCTGTTTTTCTTTCTGTGCAGGGGAGAGCCGTGGAGAGCAGGTAGAACAGCAGCCTTCCACTCTGAGTGTTGGAGAGGGAGACAATGCCATCATCAACTGCACTTACACAGACAGTGGTTCATCATACTTCCCTTGGTACAAGCAAGAAGCTGGGAAGAGCCCTCACCTTGTGATAGACATTCTTAAGAATGTGGACAGAGAGCAAAACCAGAGACTTACCATTTTATTGGATAAGAAAGCCAAAAAATTCTTCCTGCACATCACAGCCACACAAGTTGGAGACTCTGCCATCTACTTCTGTGCAGCAAGCACACACTGGTTCCCAGGCACCTGAAGCCTGTTCTCAAACTTGCTAGGGGGGCTGGAGCCCCATCCACATCCTGTGTCTTGTAGTAATGCACTTGTCACATTGTTTGTTTGAAATGGAAAGTAACATACAGATATTCAGTGCATAAATGAGAAAGGCTCAAAGTGATGAGAGACAGAGACGGAGACAAAGACACAAAGAGAGATAGGGACAGAGAGTGAGACTTTGTTATTTGTTGCTTAAGAGTTTATTATATTATCTTTATTTAAAATGCCTGACAAAATTTTGGAGATGTGTGTGTGTGTGTGTGTGTGTGTGTGTGTGTGTGTGTGTATGTTTGAAAACACACAGACACATATGCTACTTTTGTATTGCTGTGAAGAGCCACTATGACCAAGGTAACTTATAGCAAGAAATAATTTAATTGGAAGCTTGCTTAGAGTTTCAAAGATGAGTCCATGATCATTAGAGACAGGGAGTATGGCAGCAAGCAGGTAGGCATGGGGCTAGAGCAGTGGAAGCGAGCTTACATGTTGAGACAACAGCCATGAGGTGGAGGTGGGGAGTGGGGAGGAAGAGGGGAGGGAGAGAGAATGCAAGAATAGCATGGGGTTTTGAAACCTGAAAGTCCACCCTTAGTGACAGCCCTCTTCCAACAAGGCCATGCCTCCTAATCCTTCCTAAACAGTTCTATCAACTGGAGATAAACCATTCAAACATATGAGCCTATGGGGACCATCCTCATTCCAGCCACCACAAGGGGTGGGAGCTACACTTATCTGTGGGTATAAGGTTACATATTTGGATTACAATTAGAAATTATACTGTTTTTGGGAAATGACATTTGTGTTTCTCATCTAGGGTTATGGCTTCATCAGCCATGTGTAGTGGGCTAGGCTTATAGTATCAGGCATGAATTTCAAGCCATTGAGTGGGCCTTGTGCGGGCTAGTTTTATGCAAAATTGTCACAAGCTAAAAGTCTCCCCTTCAAATATCTGGGCAATGGCAATAAATTATATTGTTGTGTGGGTGATGGGGCTCATGGACTCTCCTGTTCAACAACTGAAAAAGAGATATGCCTGACACTAGTTTGTTTGTTTGTTTGTTTTATCTTTTGGTGAGAATCACTGTCACACCAAATGTCATAATTTTTTTAAAACATATGTGCGTATGTATACACATGTACTTATATATGCAATTTAAGTAAACATAAAATAACATGATTCACTATGGCTTTTCAAACATTCTTAGTGTTGTTTATATCTCCTCCCTCTCTCCCCAACTATGCTTCCTTCCCCCCCCTCATCTGGTAAATTATTACCCCACCTTACCCATGTCTCCTTCATAGCTCCTCCTCTAAAGAGCCTGTTCTACTGATCCCCATGATTTCTTTTACTCTCCTGGTATCTGCAGTTGCTCCGGGTGATATATTTACATCTGAAGATTCAGAGACAGGATCTAGAAATAAGTAACTATATATGGCATTTGTCTTTCTGGGTCTGGTTACTTTACTCAGTATAATATCTTTTAGATCCATCCATTTACCTGCAAATTTCACAGTTTTATTTTTCTTTTCAGCTGAATAGAATTCCAATGTGTACAAGCACCATACTTTCATTATCCATTAATCTGTTGAAGGACATTTAGTTTGTTTCTAGTTCCTAGCTATTGTGAACAGAGTGGCAATGGACATGGCCAAACAAGTACCTGTGGAGTAGGATGCCAAGTCTGCTGTTCATGTGCCTAGGAGTGGCATAGCTGGGTTATGTGGTAGATCTACTTATAGCTTTTCAAGGATTCACCACGCTGATTTCCATAATGGCGGCATCAGTTTGCAATCCTACCAATGCGAATGAGTGTTCTCCTTTCCCATATCCTTGTAAACACATTTGCTGCCAGTTGTTTTCTTGATTTTGACTATTCTGGCTGGGGAAGGATGAAATCTCAATATAGAAGAAGAATGAGATTGGACCAGTACTGATGACTTCCACAAAAATTTAACTCAAAATGGATCAAAGACCTTAATATAAACCCTAAAATGCTGAAACTGCATAAGTAAACTTACACAATATTTGAATTGTGTTTCACTAATTGCCAAGGATATTGAACAATCCTTCAGATACTGGTTAGATGTTTTTTATTTCTTCTTTTGGAAACTATCTATTTTGGTGCATGGCCAATTTTTAAATTGTGTATTTGTTTTGAGTTGTTTATATATTTTGATAGTTTCCTCTATCAGATGTATAGTTGGAAAAGATTCTTTCCCCTTCTGTGGGGTGTTTGCTCTTCTCTTGATTATTTCTTTAGCTTGTATAGAAGCTTTTCAGTTTTATGAGGTCACTTTTGTCAACTGTCGACATTAATTCCTGGGTAAATGGGTCCCATGTAGAAAGTCCTTTCCTAAACCTCAGTCTTCTAGGATTGCCTGTGTTTTCTTCCAGGAGGTTTATTGTTTTAGATTTCACATTTAGATCGTTGATCCACTTGGAGTTTATTTTTCCTGGGTGATAGATATGGGTCTAATTTCCTTCTTGTATATGTGGACACCCAGGTTTCTCAGCACCACTTGGTGAAGATGCTGTCTTTTCTCCTATGTGTATTTTTGGCATCTTCGTTAACTATCAGACACTTATAGTTACATGTGCCCATGTTTCAGTCTTCTATTTTGTTCCATTGGTCTACATAGTTGTTTTTGTAATGGTACCATTTTGTTTTTATACAACTCTCAATGAAATTGGACTCATTCCTATCACCTTCACAAAGAAGTGACTCAAAATGGATCAAGGACCTCAATGTGAAACCTGAAATTCAGAAACTTCTAACAATATAAAATCTGGAGTGGTAAACTTCCATCATCAGCAATATTCTTTCTGCTGAAGATTGCTTTAGCTATCCTGCACCTTTTGTGGTTTCATATACGTTTTAGAACTGTTTTTTGCATTTCTGTGATGAATGTTATAGGGAGTTTGATTGGGATTTCACTGAATCTTTGAATTGCTTTTGGTAGAATGGTAATTTTCACAATACTGTTTCTACCAATCCCTGAACATGGTAAGTATTGTCATATTCTAGTGTCTTCCCCAATCTCTTACTTCATGTAAGTTTTCTTTATAGAGTAGGGATCTTTATCTCCATGGTTAGGTTTATTATTAGACCTGTTTTGTAGCCACTGTCAATTATTTTCCATAATCTCTTTCTCAGCACTTGCAATGTTGGTGTATAGAAAGACTACTGATTTTGCATATTGCCATTATACTGAAATTATTCATCATTTCTAGAATATTTGCAATCTCCTATGTATAGTATCCTATCTCCTATAAACAGGGATACTTTAATTTCTTCTTTTTCTATTTGTAGCTCTTTAATTGCCTCCTCTTGTCTCTAGATAGTGCTTCAAGTTCTACGGTGGAAAGGAGTGGGAATGGTGGGCAACCTTTTCTTATTTCTTATTTCTCCCTAGCCCTACTTGCTCTAGGACTTCTATCATGAAAGCATACTGGATTTTTTCCAAGGGCCTTTCTGCATGTACTTTTGTCTTTAAATCCATGTATTTGATTTATTACATTTATTAACTATATACAATGACTACATAAATATATACAATAACTATATACTATTGTATATAATAAATATATACAAACTACTATATTGAACTATCTGTATACTATGTATGATCATTTTTATGTAGGCCTGCATGAAGTTTGCAAGTATTTTATTGAAGATTTTTAGATCTATGTTTATCAGAGATATTGGCCAGTTTTCTTTTTCTTTTGTGTCTTTACATAGTTTTGATATTACAATGATACTGTCTTCATAGAAGTTTGGAAGTCCCCCTTCCACTTCTTTTTTTAAAAATAATTTAAGTAATATTAGTTATTAATCTTTTTTGAAAGTCTGCTAGAATTCACTTCTTATTATATCTGGGGCTGGACCTTTTTAGTCAGAAAGAATTTTATTCCTGCTTCAATCCCTTTATTTCTTACCGGTATGTTTAAATTTTTGGTTTCTTTTTGGGTTAAGTTTTATGGTTTGGATGAATCTAGACATTTATCCATTCTCCTTATATTTTCTAACTAAATGAGTACAGGTTTTGCAGTACTCTCTTATAATATTCTGAATTTCTTTGGTGTATGTTGTGATGTTTCCCTGTTCATTTCTGATTCTGTTAATTTGGGTTTTTTTTTGGGCCAGGGGTCTGTTAATTACATTTATATTTACAGAGAGCCAATTGTTGGATTCATTGATTCTTTGTACTTCTTTCTTCATTTCTATTTCATTAATTCCTGCTCTGATTGTTGTTATTTCTTCTTGTCTAGTAGATTTGGGTTTGGTGTGTTCTTGCTTTTAAAAATTCTTTTTTTAGGTAATATTTTTTTTACAATATAATTTCCCCCTCTGCCAATTCCTCTCATATTTTCCCCATATCCTAACCCATCCAATTTTGTGTTCCTTTTCTCTCTTCCAAAAAAATAAACAAAAACAAAAGACTCAAATAACTGAAAAATACGCTACAAAAATAGAATACAAACTATTGTGTGCTATTGGAATCATTCATCACCTTGGCTCTTACATTCTTTTTGCCTTCTCTTCCACATAGATCCTTGAACTTTAAAGGGGAGAATGTGGGTGAAAAAATTCCATTTAGAACTGAGTGCTCCTATGCTTATCACTTTCTGCAAAATGACCAGCTGCGGGCATCTATGTTAAAGCCCATATACACTAGAAAAAGCTTTTCTGATGAAGATTAAGTAACGCACTGGTCCATGTGCATAGCAGAATGTTATTAGGAGTCATTTTATTGCATTTTATTCCTTTCGCTGTATACTAGTAGTAGGTTTGCTCCTAAGTCCCTGATCTACCTAATTTCAGGTTCTTAGCCACTTTGGTGGTGTCAGGAACTGGTTACATTTCATAGAAAGGGCTTTAAGTCCAATCAAAAAGTGGTTGATTACTCTCTTAACTTTTGTGCCACCATGTCACTAGTATGTATTCCAGGCAGGTCACTCTTACAGTTCTCAGGGTTTGTAGCTGGGAGATATTGATGATTGCCTTTCTTCTCTGATAGTGTGGAAAGTACTTTCCAGTAACATGAATGCTAGTCAGTAGGAGACAAGTTTTTAGTTAGGCACCAGCTTAGTTTCTTTATGTTTGATAACATATGTAAGTGTTGTCTTCAGCAACAGGGCCTTCCTATTAGCTTGTGGAAAATAATGAATAGCTTTGGCAATACCCCGCAATGTTTAGGTGTCTTCATGGGGCCTCTTTGGCCAATGACTCAACAAGATGCAACCCATTCCTGGCACTGTAGGTTTTACTTGGTGATGTAAGATATCTAGTTGGAGTATTGTCTGCTCTATTATTTAGTGATTCCATATATATATATATATATACATACATACATGCATATATTTATGAACGCTTCTACAATAGAAGTTTCTCATATGGTTATGTAAATGACCTTTAGTATTAATTGTTCCCACATTCCCTTCTTCACCTTTCTCTTCCATCCACTCCCTATTTAATTCTCCTATTCTGTTTTCCCTTTGTCTCTTCATAACACTATATTCTATTTCTTCTTCCTTCTCCTACCTCTTAGACCCTTATCTGGTACCTAACTTTTCTAATTATTTGGATTTGTAGCATGCCTATCAAAAGCTTAAAAGCTAATGTCCACATATAAGAAAAAACATGCAAAATTTGTCTTTTGAGGTCTAGGTTACCTCACTCATGTTTATTTTTTTCTAGCTCAATCCAATTACTTTCAAATGTCATAATTTCAGTTTTTTTTAACATTCCACTGTGTAAATGTACTACACTATCATCATCTTTCATCAGTTGATAGACATCTAGGAAGTTTCCAATTATTGTCTAATGTGAATAGGGCAGCAAAGAACATAGATGACCAAGTGCTTCTATAATAAGGTGTAGAGTCCTTTAGGTATATGCCCAAGGGTGGCATAGGTGAATTTTGAGGAAGATCTGTTCCCAGATTCCCAAGGAACCATTACACTGATTCCCATAGTGCCTGTACAAGTTTGCACTACCATCAATAATGAATAAGTGTTTCCCTTTCCCCACATTCTCACCAACATGTTCTGTCATTAGTTTTATTATCTCGGCCATTCTGTAATGGGTAAAATGATAGCTGTCTTTACATGTACAAGGTCTTAAAGACTGAACCTATGCCTTATTAAGACAAGGGAGGAGGCACAGGGTTAACATTCATCCTCAGTTCAGTTCCTGTCCACCAGGGGGTGCAGTTTCCTAACACAGGCTCATTTCCTGCATGATTTTTATCTGAGCAGACTCATCCTTTTTCTTAGTTAACATTTCTTCATGCTAAGCATCAAAACCATTTTCTAGGTGACACTAAAGATGGACTCTTCTCCAGGCTTTGTGACTGCGATACTCCTCATACTCGGTAAGTAAAGTGATGTAAACAGCGAAGTCTTTAGCTGTAAGTTATCTAAGAGCATTATCCTCAGGGTGACACAGAATTCACTCTCCCTCTCTTTCCTCTCCTTGCAATCTAGGAAGGACCCATGGAAACTCCGTGACTCAAACAGGAGGCCAAGTGACCATCTCAGAAGGCGGGTTCCTGACAATAAATTGCACGTATTCAATCACAACCATAGGGTCCCCTACTCTTTTCTGGTATGTTCGTTATCCTGGAGAAAGTCTACAGCTCCTCCTGAAAGTCCTTACAGCTGGCGCGAAAGGAAGCAGCAGAGGTTTTGAAGCTACATACGATAAAGAATCCACTTCCTTCCACTTGCAGAAAGCCTCGGTCCAAGAGTCAGACTCAGCTGAGTACTACTGTGTTCTAGGTGACACAGTGGTGGAAACTGCAGGGGGAGCTGAACACAAACTGAGAGGCAACAGGCAGTCTGGCTGCTGAGCACCTGCCTCTGAAATCCTTCTGGCTTCAGCACACCCTGTGATGTGTGGACTCAATCTCTGTTGGTGAAAACCTCATAAATGTTCTCATGCCAGGCCACATAACTTCACAAACCTTTAGAATAATGAAATGGTCTCTGGGACCAGATCTTAAGTTATTTTTCTGCAGTGCTGGGGGTTAACCAGAGCCTTGTACAAGCAAGTAGTCTGCCACTGAGCCATATTTTAAACCTTATCTATCTTTAGATAATCAAATGTGCTGGAGAAACAGACATCTGCGGAATGTGACCTAACAGAGTCTGGTAGGAAAGGTGACAGAAAACTGCAATCCTTCCCTCACAAAGCCCTTAAGTAGAAGGAGGAAGAGCAGGAACTCACATGCAAACAGCAACATGAAGAGCTGAAGGGAGGGACACTTATTGTGCAGAAGAAAGGTCACTTTCCTGGTTAATCAGGCAGAATTTCTTCTATTTGGGGGGAACTCCATCATTTTTTCCTCCTCCTCCTCCTCCTCCTCCTCCTCCTCCTCCTCCTCCTCTTCTTCTTCTTCTTCTTCTTCTTCTTCTTCTTCTTCTTCTTCTTCTTCTTCTCTCTCCCTCTCTCTCTTTGAGATGGGGTTTCTCTGTGTAGCCTTGACTGTCCTGGAACTCTTTGTAGATCAGGCTGGCCTCAAACTCACAGAGATCTGCCTGCCTCTGCCTCCCAAGTGTTGACAATAAAGGCAAGAGTCACTATGCCTAACTATCATTTTTCTCTTATACCCTTCAAATGATCACATGAGATCCACCTATTTCACAGTGAGCTTTAGATTAGTGTTAGATCTTGGTGTGTGGCCTGGCCATACTGTCTTTACCTCTCATAATTCTCTATTAGAAACATCTTTTGTCCTGTATGAGTGGACTATTCTGGTTTCCTTTTGATTTCTCAGGCAAGCTGTTTCCATTCTCTTGCTTTTATGCATCAGATCTCAGATGTACAGTAAACCTTCACTTATCTAATCAACTTTCACATTTTCATTGGCTTCAACTTCACTGACAAATGAGAAGCATTAACAAAGGGGTTTTCAAGACCTTCACCACTTTCCACTTGTCAGTACCTGTGCTGAATCCTCGAATTTTCCTCTGTCAGTGTGTAATTCAGGAGCACAGAGAATTGCCAGTCCTTAGCATCTATGACCACATTTGACAACAGTAGGTCTTGAAAAGTATTGTTGAAGTAATGATGACTGATTAAAAGTCCTACCATTACCATGAGAGCAAAAATTTTTTCAGTGTAACACATGAATTTCATTTATTTTTTTATAACTGTATTTATTTATTTTACATTCTGGCTGCAGTTTTCCCTCTCTCCTCTCCTCCCATTCCCTACACCCAACACTCTCTGTTCCCACCATCACAATCCATTCCTCTGTTTCTGTTTAGGAAAGAGAGCAGAATTTAACATTCACTCAAAAATGCATTGAATGCAGACATGAAATTGTCAAAGAATTAAGAAAAATATTCATTTTTAAACAGAATTTTAATGTATCTGTTTCTTAACAAAATTCATTTAAAAAACTGGTGACACAGTAGCAAATAGAACAGGGAAAAAGTCCCACTCTGAAGGAATTTTCATTTTAGGTTCAGACTAAGCTCAGGCTAGTCATTACCACCAGCCTCTGCCGTGAGTCATTTCTGTATAAACCTTGAAAATTGTTAGGTATCTGCTTTCAGTGAGGAAAGTAAACATTGCCTGTCCTGTCTAATGTCCTATGTAGAGCCAGAATTGAACTGAGGCCCTGAAATAGAATCTAATTGACACTCTACCATGTGTTTCTATGGATATGTAAGAATTTACAACCTGAATCACTTTGCCAGCCCTGAAAAAGAACTGCAAAAATGTACCCAGAGGTTTTGAGCAAGTCCAGCTCTGACCCCAAGATGGCAGTGTTTTCATTGGTCCTGTCTCCAGGAGCTGAGGTGTGTATCAGGTCTCTGATTGGCTGGCTGTACTTCCTGAGCCTTCCTTTATGTTACTGTTTCTATTTCATCAGAAACAGCTGATGAAATAGGCAGCAGCTTGGGGGGCAGACTTCTGCAGAACAACAATGGAGAAGCACCTGAGTGCCTGCTGGGTGGTTTTATGGCTGTATTTCCAGTGTAAGTTAGAGGAAGTTTTAGCCAGGGGCCAGAGGAAGTCAAAGAATATTTTTTTATTTAGGATTTGGGGAAAAGATGTAATACCTTGGGATAAGTAGAGGGAGGAAAATAGGCCTATTCCTAGATCACCTGAGATTCACATGGAGAGTAAAGGATATGAACTACAAGTACTGAGTGTGGATGATTGATTTCTGGATTTTCACACTGTTTTCTGAATAGGGATTGCTGGGAAGACCCAAGTGGAGCAGTGTCCCCAGTTCCTGGCTGTCCTGGAGGGAGAGAACTGCGTCCTTCATTGCAATTACACTGTGAGCCCCGCTGGCAACTTAAGGTGGTACCGACAAGACACAGGCAGAGGTCTTGTGTCCCTGGCAGTCATGACTTACATAGAGAACAAAAAGTCAAATGGAAGATATTCAGCATCTCTGGATGCAGATGCTCAGCACAGCACCCTGCACATCACAGCCTCCCAGCTCGAGGACACTGCCTCCTACATCTGCGTGGTGGGTGCACCACGCTCCACAGATACTTGCAGCCAGTACCAAAACCTCTCCTGGAGGCTTCAAGGAGGCAGAGGTGACAGAACAATCTTTTAAACACTGTACTAGGGAACTGAATTTCCCTTTTTGGTTTATTAGTCTCATTAGAAAGACAATTTTAAAACAGCCTGAAAAGAAAGCTTGAGGGCAGGTTTAATAGATTTTGAGAGAAAAACAACAGTATAGGAAAGTAGAATATCCTGGCAGCCACCATGAGGTGAGGAGATGGAGAAAATGTTATCCTTTTCAGTTCGCCACAGAGGTCAGAGAAACAGTGAGAAAGCTTATAATGTCAAAGAAATAAGCTCAGGAGTGCTGAGCCATGGATATGTATGCAGAGGGCCGTCAGTACCACACTCTTGTGTCCCAGGAAAAAGGATTGCACCAGAAACACATGCTTAAAAATGGAAGCAGAAATAGCTTATTAAGGAGGAAAAACACTCCTAAGAATGGATGTGTGCTAATGAGCTGAGGAGAGAGTCCAAAAAACATCTGACCACACTGTGTACAGCTCTTCATAAGACCCATAGAATCCCCATCTCTATTATGCATTTGCCTGAGCATTTTTGCATAATCCAAGTTCCTTAGATGAGGTCCAGGTGAGGAAAGGCATCCAGTCTTCCTCCTTTCATATGTTAACCTTTTACAAAGAGTAATCATTATTTCTAATTTGAACATTTTTGAGAATTTCATACAGGTGTATCATACTTACATAATTTCTACTTCACTCTCTTCCTTTATAACTTCCCTTATATTTTCCTTACTCCTTCTCAAACTCATGTTCTCCTCTTTAATTACTGTTTCATACACACACACACACACAAATCTTCATAGAGGCCATTTAGTGTTGCTCCTATGTGTGTATGTTTAGGGTGACCTCTTGGGATTGGATAACCTATCAGAAGTCTTACCCCTGGAGAAAGCTGATTCGCCCTGTCTCAGAAATCATTAACTCTCTGCATCTCTTCATCCAGGAGTGGGACTTTATGAGATTTCCCATATCTATGCTGACATGTCAGTTGGCACTGTCATTTTGCAGGTCTTGTTTAGTTGATCACATTTTTTGGTATTTCTTGGGTGCAGCTTCCCTGTCATATACAGAAGACAGTCTCACAGCAGATGTCCTGGTCCTCTGGCTCTTTCAGTCTTTCATCTTCTCCTTCCTCAATGTTCCTTGAGCCTTGAGTGTGGGGTTTGGATTGTAGACATATCAGTTGAGGTTGGACACTCTATGGTCAATTGTGGTCTGCACTTTGACCAGTTTTAGACATATGTAATGGTCTCTTTTGTTTGCTGCAAAATGAAGCTCCTTTGATGAGGGGTGAGAGCTTATTTGTGTGTATAATGATCAACATTTAGAATTTTGTTAGAAATTACACTGGCTTAGGGAAGTGACATTAGTACGTTCTCTTCTAGGGATCATGGCCTCATCAGCCATGGGTACTTGAGCTAGATTTACTATACTAGGTATGGATTTCTTTCTATCGAATGGGCTTTAAGTCCAGCTAGACAGATGTTGGCAGCTACCAAGATATACATTGTATGAAGCTAGTCATTTTTTGTGCCTCATACACAGTTTACATAAGTAGGACTCTTGATTACTTTTCTCCTTCAGAAGCATGAATAGCTCCTTTGAATATTGTGAGAGCTAATTCTTAGAGAAGAGATTTCAAGGACAGGCCCAACTTGATTCTCCCAAATCTTGAGTCTCAAATGTGTGCTGTCTTAAACAATAGACTCTTACCTTCAGATTCTGGGAGGCAATCAGTGACAATGGCAATAAAGCATGTTAATTTGGGAGTCTCTTTGACTTCTCTGACCAACATCTCAAAGGAAAGTTTCCCATGCTTAGCACTGGGGCTTTTTTAGATAGTTTGTGACTCTTGGGAAGAGCATTATCCCTCCAAATGGAGCAGGTTCATTCAAACTCTCTATCACCTTTCATCTATTATCTATCTATCTATCTATCTATCTATCTATCTATCTGTCTGTCTGTCTGTCTATCTATCTATCTATCTATCTATCTATCTATCTATCTATCTATCTATCTATCAGTCTATCAACTATCTACACATGAACACACACAGCATGTATTTTTAAATGAAGATTGAATTATATGCTTTCCTATTGCTTTTTCAGACATCCTTAGTACCTTCTGTAGTTTATTCTTTCCCTCTTCCAAGTTAAATACTATTTTTGCCTTTCAAATTTTCCCCTTTGTAGCACCCATATCCTACTGTCCACCTTTCTAGGACTCCTTCCATTTTTTTCCAATGGCACCATTTTAGTTTCATAGTTTCTGTGGTTACTACAGGCTGTGTCCTCACATCTGAAGATTCAGGCTAGGAACCACAAATACGACAGAACACGTAGTGTTTTTCTCTCTGGGTCAGGGTTACATCACTCAGTGTAATCGTTTTTATTTCTGTCCATTTACCTGCAAATTTTATGATTTCATTTTCTTTACATTGAATAGAACTCTGATCTTGGTGATTCTCCTGCTTCAATAGAAGCAGTGCGTGAGTTTTCTGTCTCAGAGGGAGGTATTATCTGTACTGGCTGGTTTTATGTCAACATGATGTAAACTAGAGTTACCTGAAAGGAGGGAGCCACAGTGGAGAAAGTGCCTCCATAAGTTCTGGCTGTAAGGCATTCTCTTAATTAGTGATTGACTGGGTGGGGCAGCTCAATTATAGATGCTGCCATCCCTGGGCACGTAGTTTTGGATTCTATAGGAAAACAGGCTGAGAAAGTCATGATGAACAAGCCAGAAAGCAGCACCCCTTTGTGGTGATATTTTATTTGTGCTGAAATGTGGTGATATTTTATTTGTGCTTTGATAAATAAAGCTTGCCTGGAGATCAAGGGGGAAAGGCCAGCCATTTTAAGTAAAAAAAAAAAGGCAAGCAGCACATGCCCTTAATCTGATCACCGAGTAGGCAGGGTCTCTGTGTGTTCAAGGCCATACTAGGGAACAGAGCCAGGCATGGTGACACATGCCTTTAATTCCAGTACCAACTATAGAGGCCTGGAGGTCTGTACAGACGGAGTGACAAGGAAGTGAGGTAGCTGGGCTAAGATAGCCAATGAGAGGGCAGAAAAGCAAGGCATATAAAGGTGTGGGTAGACAGGAAGGAGCTCACATTTGGAACTGCTGAGTTGGTGAGGTAAGGTTACCTATGGCTCTCCCTATTTCCCTGATCTTTCTATAGCTTTCACCTCTATATTTGGCTCCATGTTTTTTATTTAATAAGACCATTTAGAAATTCGTCTACACCCCTTCATGATCTCTGCATCAGCTCCTGCCTCCTGGTTCCTACTCTGTTTGAATTCTTGTCCTGATGTCCTTCAGTGATGGACTACAGTGTTGAAATGTAAGCCAAACAAACCCTTTCCTTTCCTAATTGCTTTTGGTCATGGTGTTTCATCACAGAAATAGTAACTCTAAGATACTACTGTATACTTTAGTTTGCATCCTTATGTCATAATTCAGAGAAATGGTACCTGTAAGGGAGCCATTTTATTGACAAACCAAATAAAACGTAGTGTGCAAGAGAGGCACAAAGAATTGACTATTATTATTTTTCTGAGCTATAATAGTTGATTAAGAAAAGAAGAGCATTAATTGCACAGCCTTCCACACCCGAAGGGACAAGGAACATCCCTTGCCAACTGATAAAGTTGTTTCATTTTTTCTGCTAGCATAAAATCATAAAATTCCTCTTTCCTTCCTTCCTTCCTTCCTTCCTTCCTTTCTTCCTTCCTT
>CABHPQ010137214.1:0-11160 GCA_902168405.1 Peromyscus aztecus | reverse complement strand
CTTTTGTGTGTGGTGTGTGTGTGTGTGTGTGTGTGTGTGTGTGTGTGTGTGTGTGTGTAAAAAACTGTTTTTTTTGGTTTTTTTTTTTCCCCTAAAGCAGCTGTAGCCGTTGTTTGTGTATGTTCTAAATTGTATTCTGGATGTCAATGTGGCTTATACTTTTTTTCTTAATTCATTAATTTATTTATTTTACATCTTGACTGCAGCCTCCCCTCCCTCCTCTCCTCCTTTCATCCCCCCCTTCTTTGTCCCCCCCAACCCACCCCTCCTCTGTAATCGATAAGGAAGGGGCAGGCCTCCCTCCCATGGGCTTGAGCAAAGCGTGGCATATCAAGCCGCCCTAAGACCGAGCACCTCCCCTGTGTTCAGGCTGGCAAGGCAATTCAGCATGAGGAATAGATTCCCAAGAGCCACAAAGCACTGGGGACAGCCCTTGCTCATATTGCCAGGAGTCCCACATATAGACCAAGTTACACACTGTTACATATATACAGAGGGCCTAGGTAGGTCCCATGCAGGCTCCCTGGTTGTTGGTTCAGACTCTGGTGGCTTATACTTTTTAAAGTGTTAGAACAATTCTTTACACACCATAAAGCGAGAAAACACTTCTCTGGGGCAATTTGCACATTTCATGTTTATTTTCCCTAAAGGGAGATCTTGAGAAGAAGAGAGACGTTATTTTCAGTGTCTGGATTTGAGGACTGGTTGAATTTTTGTTAGGTATCCTTTCTGTCCCATGTTGCAGTCTCCCCAGCTTTCTCTCCTTACTATGCACCCTCAGAGCCTTTACTGTTGTATGAGTGTTTGCTCATCTAGATTTCTGAGTTAATTCAAGTGTGTTCCCTTTGAAGGGAACTTGGTGTTCCACCGTGTGTCTGCCATCATATTGATGAATAATTTGATGAATTATTAATGTCTCCTCCATTTTTTTAATCATAGAAAAAGTAGGAAAGGTCCCAGGAGTGCCGTTAGATCACAGGTGTCCATGTCTTTGGGGATAGACACTGACAAGCTGTCCTTCCACACACGGCTTTACATGAGGCCATCTTCATCAGATTTGGAAAGCACCTGTCCTTCTGCTTAGTTTAGACTGTGTGTCTGGGCTGAGTTTTACCAGACTCTGCAGCTCTGCGAGGTTTTGTAGTTTTGTCCCTGTGTTGTCAGTACAGCGGATGGTGTTCTGGTGTGAGTCCATTCTTGCCTTCTTCTGGTGAACTCTGCCTGTCTAGTTAACTTTCCTACTGAATGCTACTTATTGCTTTTCAAATGATAGGAATATTTTATTTATTTTTATTGTGTTTCTGACCACTTATTTCTATATGGTCTACAATTTAATTTTGCTATTTACTTTTTTAATCATTTGTATTTTTTTCTTCATCACTCATAACCCTAGAAATTGCTAATCTGGGGATTTCATCACATTCCTGCCAGTTTGCTCTCTGTAGGGTATGTTGTTTTTGTTTGCTTTTTGCCTTGTACCTTTGTTATTGGTTGCATAAAGATGTTTGGCAGCTTTCCAGTGTAGACTGTGCCCTTCATAGTCATTCAGTGCTGTTTGTTTCCTTGTTCCCGGTTGTGTAAGGTGCAGCTCGGTCTGTCTTGGAGTCCTTGCTTTAGTCTGTGCGCCTGTTTTAATTTAGTACCTCTGAGGGTCATTTTAGCTGGATCTCATATTAGAATATGTTTGGGTTTTGTGTGCAGCCTAATCTGTAGACTTTCTCCCTAAGAGGATATTTCTTTGTTGATGCCATTTGTTTCTGTGGTTCTGGTGGTGACATCTTGGGCTTCCCGCACACCAGGCAAACGTCTACCACTGAGCTGTAATTCAGATATATGCTGCTTATTAATGACCTACTTTAGATTGGGCTGTTTCATTTGGTGTTATATTTCATGTTGAAATGACTTTTTTGTGTGCTTAAGAAAAAATTTTATCTCATGGTGTGTTCATTTCTCTCTTTTCAGTGAAGAAAGCTAGGAAATACCTATTTTTAAAAATACAGTCAATCAAGTTTAACCTAAAATTTACTTAATTTCTTTGACTCATATTTGTATCTTTTAAAATCTTTTTTTAAACTTAAAGTAAAAAAAATATCCTTTTCTATTTTTTCATGAATTTTAGTTGTACAGAATAATGGATGTTTGTGGTATTTTCATACATGCCTGTCTTTGACTTCATGTTTCCTCCTCCATGGCGCTCCTTTGCTACCTGCCCCCTGCTGGTCCCCCTCAACTGAAATGCCCCCCCCCCTCTGCTTTCACATACATTTAGATCTGCATATAAGAAACCTGGGGTGTTTTGTTACTGTCCCTGACTCCAGACCTGGGGAGTTTTGTTACTGTCCCTGACTCCAGACCTGGGGTGTTTTGTCACTGTCCCTGACTCCAGACCTGGGGAGTTTTGTTACTGTCCCTGACTCCAGACCTGGGATGTTTTGTCACTGTCCCCGACTCCGTGACCTTTTCTTGCCCCCTCTCCCTGTTGCCTCCTCCCTGCCTGCCTTCAGGTCTGCTGAGCCATGCTGGGAGTGTGTCACAGGTGCGTCTCCTTGCTCTCACCGTCTGTGCAGCTCTAAGAACTGAATGCAGGCATCTCTTTCTTCTCGTCCACACTTCAGTTACCTGCTCTGTGTTCAGTTCTTCTTTTTGTTTTTAGAGACAGGGTCTCACTCCCTACCCTTGGGTGGCCTAGAACTTGCTGTGCAGAGCTTGGCTCCTCCTGACTCTCTCCAGCTTGCTGGGAAGGCACACACTGTCACTCTTGGCTCTGTATGTCTGATGGTGAGTGTTTTTTAGTTTAGTTTTTTTTTTTTTTTTAATGAATGAAGCAATTTATTAGCCCAACATTCTTTGTTCTATTGCTTCTTGTTGGCAACTGCCACATGCCTGGCAGTCCTGCCCAGATGTCTGCCCCTGAAGTGTTAGCTTGGGTGCCACCCCCATCTTGGTCCTTTCCCACCATCTTTAGCCTTCCCAGTCCTTTCCCACCATCTTCAGCCCTCCCAACCCCCATTGCTTGGAGGACCCAGTGGAGCGTCCTCTTGGAGGACTACTGAAGAGGCTGTACTTGATGCTGTGTCTCCGCAGTCTCCTGTAGACTGGGCCCTGGAGCCAACCCCAGCACTACCTTGGAGGCACAGGTGCAGTGCTGTGGGAACAGCTCGTATGTGGAAGCAGTTCTCCTCATACAGAACAAACTCGTTGTGTTTGGCCAGCTCGATTGTGTCCACCCATCCAGGGAACTGGAAGTCTTTTTGATGAAGGCTGCCAGAGCGCTAACAAACTCGTGCTGGGTTACACAGTGTGGCCTAAGAGCTGCCAGCCGGGGGAAAGGCTGGAACTAGTTTTTTTCAGTCCTTTCCTTGGGTAGTGTCCTGTCATTGTATAGGGAAGATGGCTATCATTTGAGGAAGCATTTCCTCAGTTGCCTTTGAAGAGTCCCATGTTGGTATTTACTTTGTTGTAGGGGTATGGATTATGTATGTGCCGGATCTTATACACTCTCTAATATTGATTGTCCTAGGCTTGTATATCATTTTCCCACCTGTGTTTTTTGTCTTTCCCTCTTTGTAACTTTATTGATTTGGAATTTGTAGTTGTTTCACTTTTTCTCACATTGCTTTTTTGGAGCCCTTTCCTTCTGTTCTCTCAGCTCCTGCTTGAGTTTAATTTTGGAGATATGTTTGCACGGACCTCTTGGAGTTGTCAGTTTTTCCTTGTGTGACTTCCTGTCTCTTCTTGGTCCTTTGCTTGCTGGGTGTTCTTGGAAATCCTGATTTCTAGTCATGTTTTTTCCTGTAGCTTTACCAGTTTCTTTGTGATTAGTACTTATTATTGTTTTTGTCTTTTTTTTGAGTCAGGAGCTTAGTAGCCCAGGCTGGCCTCACATTTGCAGCAGTTCTCCTGCCTCAGCCTCCCGAATGCTAGGATTGCAAGCATGAATCACCACTAGCTCATTTTAAATGAAGTCCTTGGGGAGGTAGGATGTGGGAGGAAAGGGACCGACCGTCTCTAGCAAGGAGCGGTGGTAGTGAGAGGCTTCTATTTTGCCCTGCAGAGAATTCCCCTCCAGGCAGTGCATTCTGTAGAGAGCTTCTAGGGGGCCCTGTTCTTGCAGGGTTCTGCTGTGCTGGGCCTTGACTCAGTGCAACACTGAGGGCCTTCCCATTGGTTGTCGTAGGCACTACAGACGTGCACGGAGTCTTGGAGGCTTATCCATGTCCCCTCTGTGTCCAGTAACTCCAGAATACCAGACCACCATCTGCCTGCCCCATCCAGGTTCAGAGGCTCTCATTTATCCTCTGCTGACCTGAAAGGCTTTGTTTCATGGCTTGTGATTTGGATTTGTAAATTTGATTTCATAAAACATTTTTTTATGTTTCTGGTTTTCTTTGTTTTTAATTTGGTCTCCTGAACAAGTAAGGTGTTGGTGTTTCCACGGCTCCAGGTAACCAGGCATACCACGTTCCATATCAACACTTGATTGATGTCCTTTCAAAAGGGCATGTGCAATCTTCATTCTCTTGGTTGGGAGGCATGTTCCAGATACTTCTAGGTAGAGCTGCAGTACAGACAGACACCCTGAAGCATGGTCCTGGTGCTGCTAGAAACTTCATCTCTCTGTTTACCTGTACCCATCAGCCCTCCAAGTAGACATCACGAAATCCACCTGGAGTTTCCACACATCCTTTAGTGGAGCTCTTTCCTAACCTCACTCCTAGCTTCCTGTTTTGTGATATGATCATAGCTCCTTGTGTGTTTCTCTTTCATTCAGCATGAGTTTTCACCAGAGCTGAGAGATGGTGTAAGGCCTGCGATTCTCCAGAACTGTGAAATGAAGAAACTTCTTCTCTTATAAAGTTAGGACCTCAGGTCCTCCATTATAGTAACAAAAGAGCAGATTAATAGGAGTTCTGGTCTGACATGTTGATGTCTTTAATATTGTATGGTTTTTCTTTAGAATGCAACAGCAGCTTCTTGAGGATATCACCTGTGTGTATGATGGACACGGGGTCGTAAAGGAGTCTGTCTCTAAAATTCCTCGTCAGTGTTATAAGAACAGTGACATAGGTTGGTTTCAAGTACCACAATCAGGAATGTATGTAAGAATATTCAACCTTTGATGTGCATGTTTATATTTTATAACACGCAGCAAACACGCACGCTGTGTCTGGCCATACACTTTTGTAGCCTTTATGTTAAACAGGTAGAGCACCAAATGAGAAACACAGGAATGTCAAAGTGTATTTTGGAGACATAGGTATCTCCTTGAGTAGCTTTCTTCCAGTTTAGATGGATGTGGTCTGCTCAGCCTGTGTCTTAGAGTTTCTATTGCTGTAAAGAGACACCATGACCATGGCAGCTCTTATAAAGGAAAACATTGAATTGAGGTGGAGGCTTACAGTTTCAGAGGTTTAGTCCATTATCATCATGGCAGGGAGCATGGCAGCATGCAGGCAGACATGGTGCTGGAGCTGAGAGTCCTACATCTTGCAAGTAACAGGAAGTTGATTGAGACATTGGATGGTATCCTGAGCATAGGAAGCCTCCTAGCCTGCCCCAACAATGACACACTTCCTCCAACAAGGCCACACCTCCTAATAGTGCCTCTGCCTGTGAGATTATGGGGGCCAGTTATGTTCAGACGACTACACCCCTGATACCCGACAGCCACAGGGAGTGAGGACTGTGCTGGTCATCCCTTGCCATGGAGCCCTCCCTTTCTCTGGCCTTCTGCTCTCTGGTCAGACCCAGGAGAAGTGGCCCGCTCTTCTCCCCTGCACAGAGCCCCTGTCAGTAGTCCTGAGACCCCCTTTCCTTTTGAGGTGCACACGTTCCATCAGCCAAGGGCAGCTGTACCTTTAGCAGTACTGCTGCCTTACCTCGCTTAAGGGTCCTGCAGACTAGGAACCCATAGTTTCCCTTGAGTCAGATTGTATTTGTTTGCTAATCATTCAGTGGCTCTCAGAGTCACTCCAGTACTCCATGTGTATTGTTGGTACCTGGAAGGAGGGAATCTGGCTGAAGCCTCTGCCTTCTTTTATTAGGCCCAAGAACCCTCCTGTTTTCCTTTCAAGGTAAGAGACCTTCCTTGCAGTTACAGTCAAGCTCACCGAGGAGGAGGCCAGCCTCTATTTTTAGAGCTGAAACCAGAACCATGCTCTGGCATTGATGGTGATGAGGAACTGGTAATTCAGGACTCGAAGTCTCTGCAGAGGCTCCTTCGCTGTCCTATTTTTGGAGATATACAAGCAGGTTCTTTGTGCCTGCTGGAGAGCCTTCCACAGTAGAGTCACCTCTCATAGAAGAACCTGCAACTTCAGTGCCACAGCCAGCCCAGGATTTAAACACCAGTGTAGCGGTGGTAAAAAACTGATGGGGAAGCCCCGCTGCAGCTGGGCACCCCCACACCGAGGGCCAGGACTAGGGGCTTGTGGGCAACTGACTTAAGTCATGTTAGCCAAAGAAGAGTCCTCAGAAATTCCAGCATAGCCGGGCTGTGGTGGCACACGCCTTTAAACCCAGCACTCGGGAGGCAGAGCCAGATGGATCGCTGTGAGTTCGAGGCCAGCCTGGTCTACAGAGATCCAGGACAGGCACCAAAACTACACAGAGAAACCCTGTCTTGAAAAACCAAAAAAATTAAAAAAAAAAAAAAAAGAAATTCCAGCATAAAGAACTTACAAAATGGTCTTGACAGCACCCGAAGCTGATGTAATTCAAACCATATGTCTTCTCACCCTCGCAGCTGGTATTTTGGACTGGTACCTTTTCAGTCATTAAGAAGGGGGTTCTTTACAGTCTGCCTTTTAAAGTCCTCTCCTCCTCTGTGTAGAGCTTATGTGAGTGGCATCATTGTAAGAGGACTAATGAGTGAAGACATTTGTTTTCCCTTCAGTGAGTACAGCTGAGATTCTATCATACATAGGCCCTTCTCCTCCTCCTCCTCCTCCTCCTCCTCCTCCTCCTTCTTCTTCTTCTTCTTCTTTTTCCAAGACAGGGTTTCTCTGTGTAGCTCTGACTGTCCTGGATCTCACTCTGTAGCCCAGGTTGGCCTCGAACTCACAGAGATCCGCCTGGCTCTGTCTCCTGAGTGCTGGGATTAAAGGTGTGCGCCACCACTGCCTGGCAGACCCATCTTCTTGATGCAAATCCCATTGTAGGAACAGCCATGCGCTGTAAGAGGCTCATGGTAAAAGCACCCCAGCACCCTGGTATGGCCTTTGGGACCAAAGCCCTCCACACTAGTGGGTTACTCTCAGTTCCTGCGCAGATTAGAGATTCTGGGTCTGTCAGGCACTGCCAGGAGGCACTGATCTGCTTGTGCTCTTTTCCATGTTGTGTGTGAATGTTCCAACCATACTTGTCATCCGACCGCATAGAAAAGGGGGGGCTCAGTGTGATTTTTGAAGTTCCTGTTTGTGGATATGTCTTTGTCATTAGATTGGAAAGATAAAAATGAGTGAAAATATGAGTGAAAATACTTGCTATCAATAGAAACAAACAATTGTAGAGAGGGAGGTTAGAGTATGGGGGGGGGCAATTTTGTAAGATGTGTCCAGAGTTAAAATTCTTTTGTTGTTGGCTCTGGATGAGGAAAGAGTGAAAAGGTGAGATAATGTATGTGTGTAATAATTTCAGGATTTGGGGGGACTGGAGAGATGGCTCAGAGGTTAAAAGTACTTATTCCTCTTACAGAGGACCTGGGTTCAGTTCCCAGCACCCACATGGTGGCTCACAACCATCTGTAACTCCAGTCCCAGGAGATCCAATACCACCTCTGACCTCTGTGGGTCCTAGGTGCTCACATGGTGCAACACATATATGTAGGCAAATAGTCACACACCTAAAATAGCTAAATCTCAAAAAAAAAAAAAAAAGAATTTCAGTATTATTCACAATGACAAAAACCAGAAACAGTCATTCTTCAGTATAGACTTATTCACAGTAGGTTCATGCTGGGAGACAGTCAGCTGTAAAAGGGTGATACTGAAAAGTTGTAGATACCATGGCTCAAATGACCAAGAGCATTATGAAGTGTATAAGACGATTCCTGCTTTGTATTTCAACATCAGTATATTTGTGCATAGGTTTCAGTGTATATTTTGACATCTGGTTATACATTAAGTTGCTGTGTATAGTGGCTATTTTTATATAGAGAGAAGAATGGAAAGTTTGCATGCTTCTGATTTATACAGTTTGTATGGTTTAGAATTTTACTCAA
Organism: Peromyscus aztecus; assembly: GCA_902168405.1. Taxonomy (NCBI): domain Eukaryota; kingdom Metazoa; phylum Chordata; class Mammalia; order Rodentia; family Cricetidae; genus Peromyscus; species Peromyscus aztecus. The sequence continues at coordinate 2,939 of CABHPQ010137214.1, read as the reverse complement.
CTTGCACTGCTTTCCTAGTGAGAGAAAAATAGTAAAGGTATTTATATTCTGAACTACATTGTTCACATTCAGAACTGGCAGGGCAGCGATAATATGACCGGCATACTAAACCACACCCCTGTGTTTGAGGCAGTTCTCATGCTTCCTTTCACAGTGAGGAGATTGCTCACGTCCGGCATCGTGACCCAGGTGTTTCCATTGCATGACAGTGAGGCCCTGAAGAAGCTTGAGGACAGCTGGTATACGCGGTTTGCTCTGAAGTATCAGCCCATAGGTATGTGTCACTGCCTGTGTGCCACTGAAGAGAGAGCCCTGACAAAGTCACTGTCCTGTAACTCAGTGCTCTCCTGGTCAGTGCTTAGCAGTTACAAGGGCAAGAAGATGGCTTGATGGCCTTGTTCCTTCTAAAATATCATTCATACTTTGGCTAAATTTGATCTACAGCATAGGCAGTTTAGAGTAGCTTTTGTGAATATATGTCTTAAAAAAAATCTTACTTGTTTTTAGTTATATGTATGTATAGCAGTGGGGTTGGGGTTTGTACATATGAGTGTAAGTGCCTGCAGAAGCCAGAAGAGGGCATCAGATCCTGGAGCAGTTCTGAGCTGCCTGATGTGGTTTGGTTTGAACTTGGGTCCTCTGCAAGAGCAGCAAGTGCACTCATCTGCTAAGCCATCTCTCCACCACAGGTGAATTCATGTCTTCACATGAGTGTAGCTTGTCTGTGAATATTTTGTGTTTGACATTTTCTATTCCCATGGAGCTGGCCAAGCCAAGCTTGAATTGAGGCAGACTCAATGGCCTAAACATCTTACCTCAGGGATCCATCTATTTTCTCTGAATAGTTATAAGAATAATTTCTCTGGTATGTATTGAATGTTACTTTATGGAAAGTTGCATCAGTATTAATGTTCAAACATTTTTGTTTGGTTATGTGTTTGAAAAAACTTTTTGTCAGTGCTGGAGATTAAACTTTGAGCATGCTAGGCAAGTGCTCTAACCCTGAGCCACACCCCCGCCTTTTGCTGAGTTTCTAAGCATAAGACTGATATTCAAGCTGGAGCTTCACTAAGTGTTGCTGCCATGTTTTTTCTTTAAAGGATCTCTCTTTCTCCTTCTTCTTCTTCTTCTTCTTCTTCTTCTTCTTCTTCTTCTTCTTCTTCTTCTTCTTCTTCTTCTTCTCCTCCTCCTCCTCCTCCTCCTCCTCCTCCTCCTCCTCCTCCTCCTCCTCCTCCTCCTCCTCCTCCTTTTTGATTTTAAGAGAAGTCTTCTTTCTATAGTTTCTTTCTAATTTCCATTTCCATAAACAGCTACTACAATGTCGAACAAGAAGCAAGGTTGGAGGTGGAGAGTGAGCTTGGGGGGGTTAAGAGCCCTTGCAGAGGACCTGAGTTCAGCTCCCAGCACACATGCTGGGTGGCTCACAACCACCCACAACTCCAGCTTCAGGGAGATCTGACACCCTCTTCCTGCTCTGAGGGCATCCTCCTAACACACACGTAAAAATAAAGTATTAACGTTTTATTTCTTTCTTTATTATTTAATATCAAACACTGAAATTGCATTTTAAAGTTTTTCTTGTAGTCTCTGAAAGAAAAAGCTTTGTTGTGATAATTCCAGGTACACAGTACTCATTTTTATGTTATACTTAAGAGAATTTTTCACGGTTTAGATATTTAAGTGGCAATAATTTAAATATTGCCTGTGAGACTACAGGTGGCTGGCTCTATTAACTAGTTCCTAGAAAGGGAAGGAATGCCTGGGGAGAAAGCTGGGTGTGGGCTGTGGTATACTAAGCCTCTGGGGAGGGCTGGGCCTGCTGAGAGGAGCAGGCAAAGGGAAAGCCCCCGGCTTGGAGACCAGCACACACATGAGCCCATGTGTTTTGTGCAGATTGGGCATGCAGCAGCCTGATTCAGATTTAAGATGACCTCATCATACCTCTGTTTTTTTTTTGTTTTTTTTTTTTTAATTTTTCCGAGACAGGGTTTCTCTGTGTAGCTTTGCGCCTTTCCTGGAACTCACTTGGTAGCCCAGGCTGGCCTCGAACCCACAGAGATCCGCCTGGCTCTGCCTCCCGAGTGCTGGGATTAAAGGCGTGCGCCACCACCGCCCGGCCATACCTCTGTTTTAATACTCTCCCTCCCAGGTCAGCTAGAAGAATCAAGAGTAGGAGTAAATAGCTCATCACAATCACTCCAACCTGTCTTCATAGGCATATCTGAACATAATGTCTTCAAAAACGGTGAATTAAGGGGCTGCAGAGATGGCTCATAGTTAAGGGTGCTTGCTGCTCTTGCAGAACTCCCAGGTTAGGCAGCTCACAGCTCCCTGTAACTCCAGCTCCATAGAACCTACTGCCTTCTATCTCTGTGGGCACTTGCATGCACATGCTACACACACAAATGTCAGATGCACACACATACACACAAGTTCTTTAAAGTACTAAAATTTTTAAATACCAGTGGTGCTAGAGAGATGGCTCAGCACTTTAAAGTACTGGCTGCTCTTGCAGAGGACTTGGATTTGGCTCCCAGAACCCACATGGTGATTTACAACCACCTGTAACTCCAGTTCCAGGGGACCTGCTGATACCCTATTCTGACTTTTGTGGGCACTGTATGCATGGAGTGCACGTGCATACACTCAGGCACACACATATACACAAACTGAAGTAAATTAAAAACTAAAACCAAATAAATTAAAATCTAATATATAATTAAGAACCAGTTACTCTGACTAGTCGTCCCCTGTCCCTCCCACCCCCTCATCCCATTCTTGTCCCAGACTGGCTGCTCTGAGGCCCAGGGATTCCCCATGTGACCAAAGCTAGCAGGTGCTATATGAATGGCCTCTTTGGTTGGTTAGTGTGTTGCAGTCCGCAGCCTATCAGCAGGCTGCTCAGACTTTTCTCCTGTCCAGTGCTCATATGAAGGTGT